>VWZP01009377.1:634107-915755 GCA_013396995.1 Dicaeum eximium
TTTACTGCTCCTGACTTTGAGGGACCAGCCGTTTCCTTCCTGCTGTGGGCGTGCAGCCGGCACACGCCAGCTCATCGATGGATCCGTGCGTGAGTGAGCAGCGCAGGGACAGGAGCCAGCCCGGAGCCCGGTTAGAGCTGTCCCAGTTAACCCCGGAACCCCCGCTCTGACCTGAGCACATCTCCCATCATCGTCCTCCCAGGGCACCCGGCCATGGGCTTTGGACACACACACGGGATTACCAGGCAGCCCTACAGCAGATTTTACACTGCTGGAAACCCTTCCTGGAAGGAGGAATGTCTCCATCTCCCTGGCCACAAGGCTGGAAGCAGGACAGAGGGAAACAAAGCTTTCTTACACCCCACCAAAAACCTGCCAGAGTTCCTTAGGGTTACAGGCAAAGCTGGCTTTGGTTTACTGACCCCTCTTGCTGCAGAACGAGGGAAAATGCTGCTACTGGGCCAACCAGGTATCTTCACTGTCATCTCTGTGTGTCTGGGAACTATTTGAACTAAGCTCTCCTGAGTCTGATGGACCACTTGAAATTATTCTCACTGGCCATCAGATTTCTGATCTCTCTACACACCCCAAGTCTGTTCTTAACAGATTATGGTTACATGGAATCAAGCTGTCTTCTCAGGATCCTGTCGAAGATCATTCCACCAACATCATTCTCTCAGTTTCCAATAGCACTTAGCAAAATTTCAAATCAATGCCCAATTTTTTTCTCTCCACAGCTTGTCAGCCAACTTCAGCACAATTACTTAAGCTCTTCTCCCTTGGCTTAGATGACTCCTTCCCCTAATGATTCCTCTTGTCCCACTCCCACCACACCTGCACACATAGGATCTAATGAGGATCATTCACCAGCTTTCTGTTCCCCATGTTTTATGGGCTCCTCAGTTTCCTACTCTACACAGAAAGCACAAAAACAAAACAAAACACACAAAACAAAGAAGAAATCTCATCCACAGTCACGAAAAAATGACAGTGTCTCTATGCAGACACAAATCCTTCTGCACTCCAGACCTTCAACCCAAATTCAGGTTCCACCAAACACTTGCAAATGGCACCAGGAAGTTGGAGTTTGGCTTTAAAGCAATGGGAAGAAATGTGATGTTTAAAGAGAGTGTATCAGCAACTTGAAAACAACTGCCAACATGCCCAGTGGGTATTATTGGCCATGTTTTTAACTGATTACATCTTTATCAGCTAAGAAATTTTCAGAGGTACTGAGTATCTGGAGAGGGGCTGCAGAGGCAGCCACTCACCCTCTCTACCCTCATTCTCAATTTTCCCATTAACAGAAGAGCTTCCAACTCCCCCTGCTCATTGTACTTGTGTTTATCATCTCAACCAAGCCCAGTAACAGCAGCAAGTTCAGATATTTACTATGGGAAAGGGTGAAAGGAACAAGTTCAGGTTATGGTCTCCCACATGTGGTGAGGCTCCTGCTTGGCTAACGAAGTGTGAATACTGATAAACCTCCTGGCTGTGCCTTTTAGCCATGCCCTGCCACGGCTCCTGAATCAGCCCAGCGTGGGTGAGCTGTGGGTAGGGGAAGGTTCATGATTAACTGCTCACTGCTAACAGAAGGATGGTTTGCAAATGAGTTGCTTTAATCCCCAAGAAGTGTCTTCAGTGCCCACAATTTGTATGATCCCATTGTACTCTTGTAACAGGTGTTTCACTTCCATGAAGCAGTTCTGGGCTTGCTGGCAGTGGAATAAGCTGCACCTTTGTGGAGTGACAGTCTATCATCTTTTCTACACATACTATTTTTCCTTTTGCCCAAATCATACAAAGATATTGATTGATCAGGAATCCATCAGTCATTTATCAATGAGAAATGGAAAGTTAAATGCAATAGACTAAACAAACTGAAGCAAAAAGTAAATTCTTCACATCACACATCACACCATGTCTGCAAATTCACAGATTTTGACCTGCCGTGGGAGATAAGTCTGTATAAAACAAAATCATATAAACCATTCACATCCCCTTTCTGTGGTTTCAAGAGGATAATACTCATATCCTCAGAAGAATCACTTAACTTTATCTCCACATCCTAAAGTGATTCAGTCTTTGAAAAAAATAGTTGTGATCCGAGTTCTTCTTACATTTCCAAATTTCATACAAGATGCTGAAATAAAATATTGGCATTTACAACAAAACCACAGCATGGTAATTCCATAAATGATTCCTTCAGCTTCTGAGACCCAGTTGCCTTCAGTGGACCACCACTTCAAACCTGAACTTTGCTGACTGGCTTAGCAATTTGTTCCTGCTATCATGTGACAAGTTTTTGAAGCTCACATGTGTAATGGGGCATTTGCTGCCAGTATCAAAAGAAGGAAAAAAAAATAAGAAATATAGTAGAACATGAGGTTCCAATTGTCTGATAAGCAGAAACATCTGTTGGAGTCATGAGCAGTTGATTAGTGGAGTTCATTCCCAGGGTAAGGCTCCAGTAGATCAGCTCTTCTATCTAAGTATAGGATTGTAGTCACTGGAAGCATTACAAAGAGGTACAAAGAACAGGCAAAAGAGACAGAAAACATTTCTTAAGGTACCGGGATCCTTAAAAAACAGCATAGCTTGTAACACAGCAGTCTTGGGCATGGCTTCACATGATACCAGCATGTAAAATTAACAGCTGTATTTAAACTTCCCCACAACAGCTAAACATCTGCCAGTCTTCCAGCTATAAACCTACACTGGTTTTAAAGCTGATAACTAGAGACTGTAAAAAATCTTCTGGGAGATAAAACACAAGGCACAAGCCATCAGTCTGAGCATATTTCATACCTGAAAAATAATCAGACCAGTACTGGTCAAAACAATGACAAAAACATGAGTTGTTTTTTAAGATGCTGCTTGGATTTCAACCTAAAGCTTTTCCACCTCATTACACTAAGGCAAGGGTTAACACCTGAGAACACTTGCTCAGAAAGCAGAGGCTGATCAGAATTGCTAATTCAGCATGTAAAGCTGCAGTGATACTGGATGGATAGAGATGTACCAACTACCTTCATTAAGGTCACTGTTGCAGATCTGTACTCACAACACCACAAGCCTTGGTGCCCAGGAATACAAGAAACCACCAGGAAGAGGATGTCCTTAAGGCTAAGCCTCTCTTTCATTAACTTGAATATCTAATTGTAGGTTTACTGGGAATCTCAGCCCTAGCTCTTGTTCAATTCCTGGTGTCAGTGGCCTGACCTGACCTCCCAGTTTCCTGGTGTTCCATCTGCATCCACCTGTCACCCCATGCCTATTCCCCATCCAGGAATGGGGTACTGTTACATTAAAAATAACAACTAAAACTTGGTAGCCAGCAATTTCACTTCCCCTTCTGACTTTACTGACTATTTTGTCTTTACCAAACCCATAAAATAACAAATACAAAATATTTTCTAAGATTGGTGGGCTTTGTGTTCAGCACACAGTTTGATTCAACTTACTGTACAGCCTTATCACAATTTTGGGAGATTTTTATTATTCAGAAATAAAAGGTGTCTCCCTTTTATCATGAAGGACAAACTTCCAATCTTCCAAGATGCTACAGTTACCTAAGGAAATGACATTTTCTGAGGGGTATGAGGGGGTTGATTTCAGGCTGTTTTCAGTCTATCTATGGCAGAAGTATCTCTTCACACTTTTAAAGTAAAAATTGTATTTGACTGTAAAAATTACTATCAGATGTTCCTAAACGAACTTGTTTCCATCTGAATAGATGTAATATTTACAAGTATTTTTCTGCCTTTCAGAAAGTATTGCACTCCCACCCCTGAAATCCCTTCCATGATTTCCAGTTCACTGTAAGAACCTTTGTAGCATTAAGACCTTGCTGTGTGCCTGTTTTTTCTCACCTAAGCTTACAGGCAGGAGGGGAATTCACCTGCCAGCACCTTTCTTGAGGTGCCAGTGAAACCAGAGATGTTCACAGGCTCTGACAACAGACCAACCACCCTTCCCTATTTGAACATGTCATCAACTCCTGAACCCACATGTTACAGTGTGTGAGTCCAAGCATAACCTCGTTTGGCTTTTCTAAGCACACATGTGGATCCTCTTTCCCATGCTTCTTCCTGAGAATAAGAGTGAAATTGTTTCATCCAGGGGCCTTTTGTTGACCTTCATGACTGGCCCTTTGGCTAAACCTCACTTCTTTGGAAAAGATACATTCAGTTCTTCTCCCCTCCCACATAGCCTGAGACTTTGTGTGTGTGGTTTCCCCCTTTGTTTCTTCTACAAATCTTTTTTGCCACTCCTCACTGTACACGTGGACTATCTTTTACAAATTACCTGAACTCACTGGATGTAAACCAGATGGAACATAAACTTCAGACACCTACACAGGCCCAGCTATATGCCTAATAAGCTAATTATTGACTTCATAAATTCAGGCCCTTGGCAAGGGTTATTGTTTCAGGCCACAAGCTACTTTACCATGAATACTTAACTTTTCTAATATAAATAGTTTACACCTGGTTATCTTGGCATATGAGCAGATAAAGCTGAAGTCCATCCACAAAAGACCAACAGACCTGCCCTGGCTCTCTCTTATCAGGCATAGAGGCTTCCACTCCCTTGTTAACTTTACTAGATAAGTGCCACCTTTTGTCCAAAACTGCAAGCACTTTCATGGATTGCCATTAAGATTTAATGACAGACTTTGCTGCTGCAAAGACATCTCATGACACAAAAATTCCATTGCATCAGCTTGCTAATATCATAAAATTAACTTCAATTTATATCAAAGACCTAAATTCCCAAAATTATCGGTTCTCCTGCACCTCCAGCTCTATGATGAGGGTAAGTTCTTAGTAAGAAACAAGGGCTGAGATGAAAGATCTTTGGTGAGCCACAATGTTTCCAGAAGACTTGGGGACTCAGATGCTGCCTTCTCTCCACCACGATTTACAAACAATACAAACCTCTAAATCCTCTGCTCATCATGAGTGAGCTGTGGGGCAGCTCTGTGCACCTCAGCATCAGAGGTGGAAGAAGGTGGAAGGTGGAAGAAGCACTTAATCAGAGCAGAAAGACAAGGAAGAGGAAGACACAGCTCTGTCCCTTCACACCGTACACACTCGTGGCTTGTGGCATTAATTGTACTGCTCCAGGAAACACACACAGCCTGGCATGAACAGAGGCTTGGGGAGTTATCCCATTATTTGCTTAGGGAGGGTAAATACCACCAACACTCAATGGCCAGGATCTATCTAATTTCTGCCTTCTCTGCCTGAGAAGGGATGGCAAGAGCTCCTGTGCAGAGGGACTGCTTGGTTTCGGTGTCTGTCTCTGTGGTGAGTCAGAGAGCCTCACGAGCCGGGGTGTGGCACCTTTGGCACACGCAGAGCTGGCGCAGGAGCCGCCAGGGTTCCCTGCAGGATGGGCTGCAGAGCGAGCCAGGGCAGGAGGTTCCTGTGCCACCGAGCCGGGCTCAGCCTCTGCCAGAGCCGGGTGACTCACGGCGGGGGGAAGGCAACACTTGGCAACCTGAGCTGTCTCACACAGCAGCAGGTTTTGTTCTCCACGGGATAACCCGGGGACTGTGTGGCACAAGGCCAAACTCCTGAGTACAGGACTGCAGTCCTTGTCCCTCTCTGGCCATTCCTAACAGCAAAGGACCACATCAATTCATGCAGCGTACAGGGCTTGACACATCCTCATCCTCCCTGCTCCTCAAATGATGGGAGAAGTCTGCTGGTGGGACCGGCAGGAGATCACAGGAGTGATGCTCGTGGGACCAGGACTGTCCTGATCCTTTCCCCTGCAGCAGTCAGAGCTGGCAGGCCCCAGGAGCTGGGAATATCCACCTGGGACAGGACGCCACTCCCACGCAGCACAGCGAAACCAGGGCTGTGATTCACAGGGGGAACCACTTCCCTTGGGACAGAGGTAATGGCTCCCATTTCCTGCTCTTTACCTACCCAATTTTTAAGGTTCCCATCCTCACCACAAGCATCACACAGCTTGCACAACAGCAGCTGGGCTGCTGTAGTTTATAGTCCAGCACTTCAAGGTGTTTCTGGTTGGTACCTTTAAAGCTGGGAAGTACCCACGTGTGAGGAGGGCCCTGGGAAATGCCACCTGCCTTTAGGTAAACTCCTCCAGGATCACCACACATTGCTCTTGGGCTCATGAAAAAAAAAAAAAATCAGGCCCCAAGAGTTTTATTAAACCTCCATTTTACAAGTGGATAATACACCCATGGTCTGGCTCCTGTGATGTACTGAACACTGGGACCTGTGGCTGGCACTGTGCTCACAGAGGTTGAGTAACCGTGTTCAAAGGATACCATGACATTTCACTGCAGTGGGACTGACTGTGAGATTAGAGTTAGGCAGGTAAAAGGGCTCTGCTGAAGTCTTTTCTGGAAAGCAACCATCTCAAAAAAGGTTTGAAGTATGACACCCCAAAAGGAGATACAATTAAGAGATACATTCACCATTTTTACAAATCACCAGATCATAAGATAACTCATGTTTAAAGGAACCCCAGAAAGACATGTAGTTCAACCTCCTGCTCAAAGCAGAGCCAGCTGTGAGGTCAGACCAGGTCACTCAGGGCTCTGACTGGTCCATTTGCCTTTAGGATGCTTGTTGCAAGCATTGATCAGTTTGGGTTTTGCATTAAAACAAATGAATTTGCACTTAGTGAAAAAGAAATTATAACAGCCTTTGAAATTTCAGTGAATATGGTCCACAGACTACCAGGAGTGAATTAACAGCAAAAGACTCCCCAGTACTAATTCCTCTGATATACAATCTACTCTGCTAAAAGAGTGAATAAATTGAGCTGTAGTGGTTGACTCTCTGACTCTCTAAATTCTGTACGTTTGCTCTCCACAAGTGGCAGTGCCATTGCCAGCCTTGAGCACATGGCTTTGTACAGTTTACATAGAAACACCCTTACCAGCAAAGTGTATTTGCTTCCTGGCCAAACACATTCACAGTAAAATGTTGGCTCTTTATAAGTTGCCTACAGAGCCCATCCCTGGAAGCAATAAGCTATTGGTTAAAGATTCCTTAGATTCTTAGTGACGTTTCCTGATAATGGGCCCATTTATAAACACAGATTACAGTTCCTACACAGGGCTTTAACAGCACTGGCTTGTTCTAAAGTGTGCTTTACCCTGGGTTATCAGAACGGTAGCTGAATTCCTCCTATGGCAAAAGGGCAAATTAAGATACCTTTAGTCACCTTTTTCCACCACGAGTCTCACTGAATTAACTGAGGATTGATGATCAGACAATGAACAAAGGGCTGAGCCTGCACATAGGGATAACACGAGGGTTACCATTATACCATGGGACTCCAGACCACCTCTGGGGTGGAAAGGACCCCAAGTTTTCTAAATTTCACCTTCAAATCACAACTTTTCACTGTTTTATCAGTGAAACCTTAAAGCAGTAAAACCTTCTGAGGCAGGTACGTTCATATTTTCTGAATTCTGCAGTTTAACTGAATTCATATACTGGAAGGAGACCGACCTTGATTTCACTATAACTGCATTCAGACAAAGGATTGCAGATGGAATAGTCTATAAAAAATACCAACAGCACTAAAGGTGCTCTGCCTTAATGACAGAGAATGGAAGACAGGCAACGTTTTTCACTTTAAAAGCTACATGAGGGCACGTTCTGAATTCAGAATGGATAGTGTGCTTCTGGCAGTCCTCCCACTGGCATTTCATGTGTTTGTCTTCCCAAAACCACACATCTTCCAAAGTTTTGGGTCACAAAACATGACACAAGGTGTATGCTGGTACCACAACCAACAGCCAAACAGAAATGCCAAGGGGAAGAACTTCTTTATTGAGTGGAATTTCCTAGATTCCAACCCAACCTTTTCTAGCTACCCAATACCTTGTTTGTAGGAGGCAGGAGCATCCCTTTGCCATGGTTTTCTTTGCAATGTTTAGTATCCTAAGTCTACAACTGTAAATGGTCCTCCTAAATTATCAAATTCCATAGGTGTGTGTCACCTCCTGCCTCGTGGTAGCAGAGTGTCTATCACCCTCTTCCTTATTGCCCGATCAACGATCCCCTCTAATCACCCTCTTCCTTATTGTCTGAATGGTTCCTTTACTACCATTCACACATGGGAGTAACTTGTCTTAACGTTTTACACGACAGGTATTTCAGAAACCAGCAGCATAAAACAACATCAGAAACACAGACCAGAACTCAGCTAACAACGTGCATTAAATGACTGCATAGCAATCTCCTTTTTCTTTTCTTTTTTAATCTATACCATCAGCACTCTTAACCCCACCTACTAAATCCACTACACACACCTAGCAGTGATACAAAACGAGCTAGAAAACATGTCATAAACTCAGAAAAAAAAGAACTCAGATGGGGATGGTGTGCCAGATTCATAAAGAGCAGCATTTCATCCCTGCAATTGCAGAATCCAGTTTTATAATAATTGTTTGTGCTGCTGACTTCCTTCAACACCTGTGACCCTGCTTGTCATGGCCTCACTGCCTGCTGGAAACTTGGCAAAAGACAAGAGAAGAGATATTAGGGAACCGATGCTACATCCTGAGAGAGGCCATAAAGTCCAAAGGTTGAGCAGGATTGCCAGGAGCAGGCTGATAAAGGAAGGAAGCGTGTGGCTCTGAGCAGACAAACTGCTGTGCCCAGTACGTGTTCAGAGCTGGAGCTGCACCCCAATGTCTCCCACACTCCACACAGCACACACTATTCAGGAACTCTTCCCAAACAGCTCCCTTGAAAATGAATTATTTTAAGCCCATTTCTGAAATGAGCATGTGACTGCTCAGTGCCAGAATTTCACAGATCTTAAATTTCAAAAAACTCTCCTCTTTGTTATTTCAAATTAAGGTAGGATGATCTGTTGATTTAATAAAAGAAAAAAGTCCCATGATTTAATAAAAGAAAAAAAAATCCCCTTCTGAATTGGCATATTCAAGCCTTTCCAAAATCCAGCTCCAGTAAAGAACTTGTCCTTAAAAATCTATTAGACTGTAACTAAGCTTGTCACTTGGCATGTGAAATAAATAAGCCAATAATCAGATCCTTCAGAAAATTTCAATTAAACCTCTAAAACTGTCTCGTAAAACACCCAGCATTTGAAGAGTTTTTATTCAGAAGCAGAGCACAGCACCTAAAGGTTTCACAATAGGAAGAGCATGGGGCTCATAGTAACTTTTTCCCCCCTCTTTCCTACTCACCACACGCTCAGTTACACGAGCACAGTGTTTTGTGATGCCACTCTGTGAATCTGAGCAGAAAACCCTTTCCTGGCTTTCAGCACGAATGAAACCAAGACCCCAGCATGGCCCCACAAAGGACTGAGCAAGCACAAGCAAAGAGCAGGACTGGCAGCCAGGGGAGGGAAGAAAAAGGACACGGATTGCTTTGAGCTCATATTGCTGCTGAGCACTTTCTATTATAAAACCATAACCTAATATGCTTTCAAGACTCCGACTCTGAGCTGCTTCCCACTGTGTGTCCCCTTCCCTACACGGATCCTACAGGGATCCTACAGGGATCCTACAGGGATCCATCCCATTCCCGAAACGCGACGGCGCTCAGAGACCGCTCTCTATTTTATTTTCATTATTCACTAAACAGGAGGAAGGAGAAGCCCAGCAGTGCCCCTGAACACAACATCTGCCTTGGGAAGCAGCAGCACAGCCCCTGAGGACGGCTCTCCCTGTGAGTGCAGTGCCTGGCTCAGCAGTGCTGTCCTCCCTGGGGAGCTCAGCTGTGGGAAGCAGGAGCAAGGAACTGCCTTTTTAGGACTGTGGCTGAGCAGGCTGGGAAGCTCTGGGGCAGGATCAGGGCTCCAGCAGCAGTTCCCTGGCCTTATAAGGACAAAGCCAGGTATTTTCCCATCCAGCACATCCAGGTAAGGCCCAGCAGGGCTTCCTGGGATCTCCTGCTGCCAGGGGAGACCCTTGGCCACTGCCACACCTGGTCAGTGCACACCAAGAGCCCGGCTGTCTCCAGCCTCAGAGCATTTCAAATAGGCCTTATTAGGAAACAGGGAAGCTTAATTAACTAATTGAAAGATCGTTGTGAGATCTGCGAAGCCAGATGGTTTGTGGGTGAACCGTTCTTGATATTAATGTGACATTTTAAGGCATTCACAGCAACATTTTGGAGCGCAAGTCTCTAATGTCAGGCATCTTTTTAGCTACCTGCCTAAGAGGGGGGAAGGTTTCCAGAGGTGAGGAGCAACTGGATTCTCCAAGGGCTTTGACAGAAGGGACAGGGCACCCAAAGCCTCAGACACTCAGCAATTGGTTTAAGCAATCTTTAGGAACACACACACACTTAAGACTCCTCCCCAGTTGCCTAAAAATTAAGGGCGCTTGACAGAAAAGCCAAAAGGTTTTCGTTTCATTCCGTTTCAGCGAGATTTCTTGTTCTTATCTCTTTTGTTTTTCCAGAGAGCGAAACAAACTAAAGCACTTCAGGACAAATCCATCTATATAGGACATACATGTGAACAGCCCTGAACATGAACTCTCTCATATTGTTGCTCTTTTTACTTTCTTGACTCTGATTTTTATTAGTAAAAAGAGGAGGCTGTGACTGAAATAGAAAAATGTACCCCTTTACTGCAGCAATATCAAGTTTAAAATTTGATTTTTGAATCTTTATCAGAAAAGTAGCCACAAAAACAGAGTATCCTTGAGTATTTTTCTTTCGGGAAATAAAAAAAAAAAAGTAATTTCCCTTTAGATATGGTCAAAAGAATAATTTGCAGTGTAAAGTTAAAATGAGACACTACCCACCCAGGATTAATCCAGCTTCTCAGTTGTGATTAAGAAATGGCACATTGAAATTCAAAGAATTACTAACATATTTTGCCATCTTAAGTTTTTTGAGGTCAAACTTTGATAACTGCCTGCCTGGAGATTCTGAAAAGTGTGGGTTTAGCTGAAAGCAGCTACTTTAAACTTACAGATATGAGGATGGCTGGACAGTTTTGATCTGTACTTTGTTTTAAATCCACAGAGAAGTGTCTGCTCTGCATCCCAAACTACTGCACCATCTGTGCCTTCAGGTAACAACCACAGCAGGAAGACCAAAACTTGGATTCCTCTTCCCACATCCCACTTGCAACATACTGTCAACAAAACATGGGGGAAGTACTAATTCCCCTGGGTAATCACAGAACATCCATTTCTAGGATTCCTTATGAGAGGCCCATCGGCAGAAACGAGGCCACGGACAACAGGAAAAATTACACAAATTAAATATATTAAATATGTGACCAACTTAGTCTGAGCTCAGGCTTGTGTAGGACTTTCTCCAGTTGTTGATTGGGCTGGGATTACATTTCCATAGCTCCAAAGGAGCACCAGGGCAAGGCTACTTTCATAAAAGGAATAAAAGTTTTGACCCCAGGTTTCATACTGTAAATTTCTCCTTTAAAATAACCTGCTTGCCAAAGCAGTTCAGCTGCCAGAAGGGGAGAGAGGCTGGGAAACTTTCTTCCCTTTTAAAAGCCATGAGTGGACTGTGCTGCTCCAGGTACACGAGGCATCGCTCCAGAACCAGGGAGCGTTGGCTCATTAGGAGCAATTAAAAAAAGAATTCTGAGGGGACTGTAAAAACAACAACTTCCCAAAACAAAACATGCATATGTACCACATGCATTTGTTTATGCAGCTGTAATGAGTGATGAAATCCATTTATGAGCTGAAGTCACAAGATTCTAAGCAGGTCTTTGTTTAATCCCAGTAAGTCATGACATTTCCCTACTACTTATAATAATGTGATTTGGATCAACATTTTCAAACTTATGCACCTGTTTTTTAGCACTGCTCACTAACTGCACTTCTCTGCTCCTCTGCAGGCAGAACAGGCTGCTCTGGAGGCCTCACTTCAATCAAGCACCCTAAAAACAGATACAGAAACCTGGGTTTAGTTGAACATACGCCTGCAGTTCTTGAATTCAGCACATCTTCTGCAGTTCTTACTCAGACTGAGACTCTGCGCAACCTTCAAAGAGCGTAAATAAAAATCAATGAGACCATTAGTGGGATGAATACTTACAGCATCAGCCCTTCTATAACCACAAAGTCTGCCCAGATGGATGCCCTTAAAAGACTTTCAGAAGGTTTGCTCCAGACAATGGCTCTCGTTCCAGCACGTTGCTGTGACTTGGGAGAATAAAATTAAGATAAATGCAGCTGTTTCTGCTTACATTAATGCAGCATTAGTGCCCTCAGTAACAAAGGTAGAACAGAGTATGCAGGAAAATAAAAGATTCAGCACAAATAACTATTAAGTTACATGTTTGGTGTATTTATAAACTGTGCTAAGCTTTAGATGTATTATTATATAGCTTTAACATCAGTAATCCTGCATATAAATCAAGACCATGTTTTTAGCTTTGATATTAAGGAGAAGAAAAAGAGCAAGACCAAAGACATTTGGCACTGCTGTTTTTGTCATTATGCTGCTATTAGCTCTGCAAACAGCTCTGATGTTTTGTGAGAATCAGATCAAAACTAAATGAATACAGGTCCACTGGTAATACAGAGTGATTTTGTATTAGTTGTTTCAAGAAAGGAAAAAAGTTTAGACTCCTGGGCTGAACAAAAAGTCAGTGTACCCAATGTACCAGGACAGGGCACCCCAGACAGAGAAAAGTTCTTTGGGCCTGCAGGGTGTGAGGGGAAGTGTTGCTCCAATACCTTTCTCTGTTCTGTCTCTCCTTTGGCCCATTCACCTCCTGCTCTCCAGAGTCTCAAAGGAGCCAGGAGAACAGCTGGATTTTCCAGTGTGGCAGCAAACCAAGATGGCAGGAGGATATAAGGACCTTTCACCTGGAATGTTTTGTTCCAAGCAACCTCTTTTGTATGTGCAAAAGAATAAAGTACAAGACAATTTGTCCAGCAGCTTGGACCCAAATTTAGGAAGGCTCTAACAAGGCCAAAGTCAAATATACATAACCAGCAAAGTCTGTGCATCACCCAACTGGCACCAACATTGTGTGTTCCTATTCCTTGCATTTTTTTACCATTATTTTTGTTGATATAGGAAAATAATATGCACTATTGCCTCAGAAATTTATATATGCTAGCTACATTCATGGGAAAATCAAGTCAAATGCTATCTTCCTACCTAATTCTAAGTCTATAAGGGTTATATTTTATATTTCCCCATTTCCAAAGCCCTTTTCGGTTATTTTCCTTTCACTTTTGGGATCTACTGTATCAGAATGTCCAAAAGAAAATGGCTGTAACTACTTAAGTCAGAGTTACAACTGAAAAACACATATCAGTAAAACCCATTATTTAATATGTGAGCCCACATGAACTAAACCCAGCTGAAAAGTTCTGAGAAGTTAAATTAAAATAAATAACTGTGAGAGTTAAGTAAACAGGTCCCTTACTGGATTTGCTATAACTGACTAAAACCTTTCTTCCTCTTTCCACATTAAAGGAGAGTCCTAAAACCACATTTTGCATATTTTATTAGTTCAAACCTTTTCTAACCTGGTTCCCAGGTCAGACCAAGTCTAAAAAAACTTTAAGAAGTGAATCTAACATTGTTCTAAAATAACAGAATCCAGTGGAGTGTGAACAACAGGACTATCAATAAATGTCTACTCTTATTCCCAGACCCAGAGTAGAATTTAAACAATTTTTAGCTCCCAAGATTCACAATTTATTGAACTGAACTTACACACCAGCTTCAGCAATCAATGTCACCCAACTGATGCCTCTGAATGCTTTCAACAGAGAGAGGAACTGCACGTTTGGAGAAAGAAAACATTTCTGTGATTGTTTTAAAAATCACAGTTGAAAGTTTCTTGAAAGGTCAGAAAGCAAGTTCTCCTGTAGACAGAGATTAGCAGCAGAGGGTAGGCAAGGTGCTCGGGGTGTATGGGAAGGGTAATCCATCAGATTGATAGCACCACTATGTATATGGCACAATTATATCTTATCTCCCCAGCCCTGCAACCAAAATAAACCCCATGGAAGCCTTGGAGTCTGCTTCTGTTGTCTTTAGGTACACACCCCTTAGGGCGGCGACCCAGGACACACCACAGCCTTTCACCTCATGTAAGACAAAAGCAAAACAAATATAATCAGTATTTTTCCTTTAAGGACTCTCACTGAGCCTCTTTGATGTGTTTTCCTTAATCGTTTTCTCTTTTTAATCATCACACTCAGGGGTTTCTCTGAGCTTATTATGGTTTAGGTTTTATGTAACCTTTTCCAGGCGGGCGCCTTCCCAAGCTCCCAACACAGCAACTGCTGTAACAGTACACAGCAACTCTACACCAAGGAATACCTTGGCCAAATGAAACCAAAAGGGAAATTTAGATGAGTACATTCTGCTTAGGTTGGAATTTTGGCTCAGACACAAGAGTTCACACTCCTGGTCTTGCAAAAAGAAGCTCTAATGGAGATACTGAAAATGAAAGTATCTCTTCTACTTCAAAGCTGAAAATCCGGCCGCTTCTACAAAGTGTTTTTCTGCTCTGGGAAATTTTACTTATCTACACCCATTCATGAAGGGGAAGTCCTTGGTCCTGCAAGTTACCTGTGGGTTTGCCATTCCCTTGACTAGACCTGAGACTCTGCTGGTATCATTTACTGGCATAAAACTAGGTCAATTTAAATTTCCAATTTCCGTGTGGCTGCTTGCCAATATTTCTTTGTCTTAGGAGCAATTATTTACATTTACATTTTATCTTGATTCTCTTTAGCAACATTCCTATTTACATAGAGACTCATTCAATGGATTACTACATTCTTTTCCGTTTTACCGAGGAGGTGCATTGGTGTCCTATAGTTCAAAAATTTTCCTGACCCACTATTAACAAAATGGCTCAATTTATAACAGGCACCACGTAAAACTCACATAAATGGAATACCTATAAAATGTCCGGCAAACATCTGCCCCCATCTAAGCTGCCAGTAGATTAATGAGGTTCTAGAGTTAATTTCCATTTATCAGCAAAGAATTACTGATATCACTGATACTCGTTTATGTTGTTCCACGTCAGGACGCCGCCCATGGAGGAAGCAGGAGCTGGGACAAGAACTGGAAACATTTCCTTCACGTGGGAAGGTGCCCGGCTAAGAAACTGCTTATTGAACCTGACAGCAGGCTTATAAGCAACATTAGAGGGAGTACTCACACGTGTACTCCCAATACAGGGGAGGACAAGGCGGTGAAAGTCAGAGCTATTACACGACAAATACAAATTAAAGACATTGTTTTTAATCTCCAGGATACTAAAATATTTTTGAGAGCTCCCAGTGTTTGGAGAAGGAGAGAGGGAAAGAAAGGGGTAGGGGAGCAGTAAGCTCTGCTGCGACTTTTCTTACGGTTTCTGTCACCTTTTGTGGGAAAACCAGTCTAGAGAAAAGCAAGAGAGAATTTTGAAACGGACAGAAAAGGACTTGCTAAAAGGTACTTTGCCCTCTGTAAAACTTCCCATGGGGCCTGAAAAAGCACCCTGAGCACGCCCTTTACACAGCTTTGCATATGAAATGCTGTTCGTTTCAGAGGCAGTTGTGTATTTTTACCTGGGGGGTTATTCCTGTCAATTGTCCCCTGATTACTGATCTGTGAGAAGCAAGTGAAGGAGTCAGAGCCACCACAAAGACAGAAGCACAACTATTGAAGTTCATGGGATTTTCAACATTCCCCCTGCGTACCCCAAAACTTTAACCTTTGAGTGAACACTGCCATATATATTTTTGTTTGGCTGCCTGGTGGGCCACCTGAAAATCATCAGCACTCCGAGAAGAAAGCTGCTATGGTTTATTCAGAATTTCCTTAACCCGCAGTCCTGCTGTGCATTACCATTTCCCAGAAAGGTGCATTGTTCTATCAGCACCCCTATCAAATTCAAGAGCAGAGCCGCGCTGTCGGGACGTGCAGCAGCTCAGATAGGCCGGGCTGTTGCAATGCTGTTGCAATCCTGAGCAGAAAACAGAACGTTAACACTGGCATGCTGCTCCCACGCCCTCCCCACTCCAGGCTTCCCATTAACTCCGTGACACCCTGCAAGGCGCAGGATTTATTTACACAACACCGCTCTTGAGACGGCCATTTGTTCGGCTGCAATGTTGACAAGGCTTAGGAAGCCAGAGTAAAGGTGTATTAAGCATCAGCTGAGGATGAAAGAAATGCTTTGAGACTCGCTTGATGGAGTTTCCAGCTGCAGCACAATTCCCTTTGAGCCAGGAGCTGCTGGGACAAACTAGGGACGCTCCTGCCTTTCACAGAGAGCAGCGGCTGGCACCCACACGGTGCTTCCACGAGGACTTTAATCCGGGCTATGCGGTGACACCCGGAAAAGAAGCAAACTCCTGTGTGCCCAGCCAGTCAGGTTTTTGCCGGGCTGGATGGAGCGGGACGCGTTTCCCAGGGCGGTTCGCTGGGGCTGTGTCAGGCGGGCAGGGCCAGCGTGGGAGCCGGAAGGAGGCAGGACGGGCTCTTGTGTCAGCAGAGCCCACGGCGCGCCCGCGTCATTCCCGGCGCTGCTGATTTCCATCTGCTCGGCAGCGCTCCTCGGCTTTCCTTAAAAAGCATTGCTATGTGCAGAGCAGTTTGCGACGTAAGGCAGGTGTAAAAACACGCAGGGAAGCTCAGGAGCAGATTTATCGGGTGGAAGTGACCAAAGGTGCCCCTAAGCTTCACCTCCCCACTCCTGCGGCTGTGGCACCCTTCCTCTTCCCTGAGTGGGGTATAAAGCAGGAAAATTCCCGTGGTTCACTGGTCATCTTCTTGCCAAAGGACTGAGAAACAGGGTTTATTCTTTAGGAAACGAGCAATGGGAAGGTGGAGAGGTGCTGGTGGCTGTGGCTCAGCATCCCCCTTCTGGGAAGCTGCCATGTGATAATTCCTCCTACATAAACAACTCCAAATCGCTGTCGGAGCCCCTCAGTACAGAGATGCTGAATGTAAAGAAAACAAAACAACCCCCACGAAAAGGAAATCTTAGCAAATGGAAGTTATTTGGTCAAAAAAAGTCAAAGATAGTTAAACTGGTATAAATCTAAGTGCCAGTATATGCTCCACACAGTCCTGGGTCAGATTCAAAATGCATTACGAGGCTCATGAACCAATAAAAATGCCATTGATTGATATCCTAAAAGCAAATGGGGACAGTAACGAATATTTTATACCAACAAGTCAATCCTAGATCTTCCAGATGAAAATCCATTGCTTCTCTGTACCTATTCCTTACTGCATTTAAAAAATATAAGAATAGTTCATACCACTTGTCCAGCATTTATTCCCCTCAGATCTGCCTGCTTCACGAGGACTTCAGTCTCATACGCCCATTTTACAAGGAGGGAAATCAAGTTACAAAGATGCTAAAGGTGATTAAGGGTCATTCAGTAGGAAGGCAAAAGCAGGGACGAATACAATTCCCATTTGAGTTGACTCTCTTCTCCTGTTTTTCTTCTTTGGGTATACAAAAGATAAGATTACTTTTCATTAAACTCACAAGGTTATGTTAAAGAGGAAAACAATTTTTTTGCCAAACTTTAAAAATTTTCTTAGCTGTCTTGAAGGGAAATATATTCCCCACCAGTACTGCTTAAGGGTTAGGTGAAAACTCTGCTGACCAATAACATAAATGTGAAATATACCCTTGTTCTTATTAATATTTATGTAATAATCCAGGGCTGAAATTTGCTGTCATTGAACTGACCTCAGATCTCTGACATAAATGCCTATTTGAAGCACCTGGCAATGGGCTGGGAGCATCCACACCCAGAAGTGCTTTGTCTGGGCTTGCAGCTCTGCCAGCCACACACCTTTTCCTACACGGGCTGCAGGAACTGGGAAACATCAGCACAAAACGTGCTTATGTAGAGCAAGGCTAAGTTGTACCATTAACTCTTACAACACACGTGCTTCTCCTCCCTCACATGACTTACCTGAGCCCACAGCCCTCTCCTCACTCAACAGAAACCTCTGAAAATCCGTGCTGCAGCTGGTACCCAGCTCTCTAAATACCACACAGCCACTTCTGCAATGGCTTTCTAGTTGTTTCCTATTAAAAAAAAGTAAAATTTAAACTAATCTGAATTTTAATTTGCAGCCATCCAGCCTTTAGGCCTTTGCTTTAGCACTGTCCTTTTATTCTGAAAATTCTCCTTGATCTTATAAACTTGTTTTTAACATATTCAAATGTAATGGTTTTTATGTATTTCATATGTTCTCAACAGACTGCAAACAGTCCTGTGAGTTGAGCAACTCATCCACCAAAGGCACTGCCAGCTGCTCATGGACTTGTTCTAGCACACATGGGAACAGTGCTCCTGAGCCCATTGAAAAACACAAGACCTCAGGTAGTGACCCTTATGATTCTGGGCTAAATTTCCCACCTCTTCTTCCTTCTGAAACAAGGGAACATAGAGATGCTGTAGTGCTGGCAGCTGCATACAATTTTTACCACAGAACAGCAATTCTGAGAGGTTGAGCATCCTGGTTCTTCTCCTGTGGAAGTCCTGAGGGTTTGCTCTGGGTGAGACTGGGACATTCCCAGCCCATGAGGGGACAGGGCTGCCTGGACAGGGAGGAGCAGCTGTGTCACTGTGTGATAGCTCAGCTGTTGGGGATCAGAGATCAGGTTGTTGTTTGTTAATCAGGTGAGACAGTGGAAGAGAAGCAGCTCAGCAGCACCTTCTCCAAAACAGAAGCCTTGAACTTTGCTTGTGCTTCCAGGCACTGTCCTTCCCAGGCCATGCCCTTTCCTCCCTACATTGCCTTCCTTGGCTCTTTGGCAACCCTAAGTGCTCCCACACCATGACTCCAACACAAATGACTGTCATCCACAGTGAATGTTTCATTTGAATTACGTGAGCAGGCCCTCTGTAAACTTCCCCACAGGCTCCACCACACTAATCCCTGGGAAGGAGCAACCTGCAGGACCTACTTTCACTGTTGAATGCTTTCTCTGTTTGCTGCTCCTCCTGTCAGAGCCATTACTGGAATTCAGACAGGTGTCCTTACATCTGTCACCCACCAGCCACTGCTGACATTCAGGACAGGAACTTGCTGTGTGTGTCCAAGCCCAAGCCCATGGCACAGAGCAGGAAGGCTTGACTGCTCCCTGGAAATCCCTGAGCTCTGTGCTGCTTTTCACTGGGCAGTTCTGGTCTCATGCAGACTCGCTTCCTCCCCTTCTCCTGTTGCAAGTACTGCTTTATACCAGGTTGCCAGGAGCCTACTGTGCCAACAGCTGCTAAGATAGAGCAAGGTGTCAACTTTGACAGGATGCCAGGTTGTTTATTAATTAAAAATTTAAGCACTCTGTATCTGTCCTGAGACCCTAATCAAAAAGGAGTTATTTTACCAAGGGCTCTGAATGGTTAAATCCAGTTATTCTGAGGCTTTCAGTCACAACTGGCAACCACAAATAAATCCATTTTGTTGACACTACTGTCTGTTTATTGAAATACCCAAAGACCACAAAGCTAACTTCAGTTCTCCACAGCAAAACCCCACCTCAGTAATATGGGAACATATGCACATTTCCAGCAGGATCTTTCCCCCTGAACACAATAAATATCTTTTCAAAGGCATTCACCTGCCTCCCCAGCACTCAGCATCAATATGCTTCTATTTGTATGGTACATTTTTCCTGCTGCCAGCTCCCAATGCCAAGCAGAGCCGTCTGCTTCCCATATGCCACCCGTCCTCCAGTGCCTCCTCTCCTGCTTACCTTCCCCCTCTGGGCTCCCACTGGGGATCAACTGCTACTCTGCCAGCCTTCTTGGTGTGTAGAGGATTTTTCCGACTGCAAGCCCCACAGGATGGGAACTCTGCCCAACTCTCTATTTCCCGGAGCACCAGCTAAGCTGTGGTAGAGAAATAATGAGCACAGAGGCATTATTGGTGTGACATTTCCATTTGTAACATCCCAAACATCCTTCCACAACAAGGTGTCCCTGCCCAGGGCAAGGGGGTTGGGACAAGATGATCTTTAAGTTCCCTTCCAACCCCAGCCATTGCAGAATTCTAAAGAGCAAAGGAAGCAAGGCCCCAGGGTTCCTTTCAGACTCATCTCTAGACAATGTGGTTAACTTCACTTGCTCAGGTAGATCAAATAATTTTAATTTTGATAAAAAAATTAAAAATACATACAAGTCTTTGAATAAAAAATTATGAAGTTCATGACTTATTTGAAAATATATTTCTGAGATCTTGCAGTGAGCACTGAAATCCTCTACAGCACAACAGTGAGATATTTAGTATAAATACTGAGTGAAGAGGTCATCCCATCCACTTTAGAGACAATCATATCACATCTTTCATTCAGATGTTGCTGCACATCTTTGAATTGCTCAGGCAGCATTCTTAGGAAAATGGAAAATGTTTTTAGTGGTTCCTCCCTCACTTCTGCAGCCTTTCTGTGTGTTTACAGCACTGCTGTCCTGCCCCAGAGGTAACCCAACAGGTCTTGCAAAGCCTCCTAACTGCCCCACCTCCATCATTCACAATCTTGCCTCTCTAACCTACTCATTTTCCCCCATTCCACAAACTATTAGTTTCAAAGAAATTCAGAGATTAATTAAAATGATTGGTGGGATGAGTAGGTGAGGGGGACAGGCTAAAGGGCTTGACAAGAAGAAAGATGAAAAGGACTAAGTGCGTATGGCTTGGTTATGCGATGACTAATGGAGGGTGGAGGAGATGGACACGATATTCATTTACAAGTGCCTGTGGTTCCAAAGAGCAGTTTTCATGTGCAAAATGAAGACTCATTCAAGACTGGCTGGGTTTTTTTAGGGTTTTGGTTCCAGGGTCCTCCACATCAAGTTGTGAGTCCCACCCTTCCCCCAGCCTATGCATTCCCACCTTTCCCCTGTGTCCCCAAAGGTATTGATTTGTTTTTCTTTCAGACTGGGTTCCTGGATCTCCACCTGGCCACAGGAGTCCTGCTGGGAGCAAAGAGCAGGAGGAGAGGCCACGGAAGCCGGGGGTGGATGAGGTGGCAGCTCTGCCACGCCTGTGCTGTGCTGCAGACTTGGACCCGCTTGAACTGAGGACGCAAACACGCCCTGAGGAGCCGGCAAGGGACCAGGACCAGCAGAACCTGGGAATGATTTTACTTCCACTTGGCCTAAGGAAACTGTTCCTTGAACTGTTCCTTGTACCCTCTCACTCACATCTTCTTTACTATGCCTTGATGGAGTAAATAATAGAAAAATACTTGTGCTTTCTGACTTTTCAAACTCTTGTCTCCCCCAGTTGGAGAAATCTGGTCTATAGTAATTCCTTAAGCAAGTGGAAAGCAGTGTGAAAAAATCCAGCAATCCCCAGTTTTATTCACTTTAAGATGTGAAGAAGGATATCACATTTAGAAAGTGTGAAGTCCTTTCTAAAAAAAAAAAAAAGGCAAACAATCTATATAATAATTTTTTGTAGAATAAAGATGTTATGGAAACTTCTCTGAGGAGGAAAAAAAGCAAAATAGTCTAACATGGTGAAAGAAAATGATATATTGAGATATTTAATATACATGTAATAAAACTATATAGAAAAAAGTTTGGTGTTTTTCCTGTGAGCACTGTTTCTAAAGTAAAAAAATCCAATTTTTAAGAAATTGACATTTATCCTTTTTTCTTTCCTTTTTTTTCCCCAAATGATTTTCAAATAAGTCAAAAGCATTTGAGAGTGCAGGAGTGAAACAAAACAACAAACCCATTTATTCCTGGACACCAAATATAATTTAGACGGATGTGGTGTGTGTAACAAATCTTAATTTGTCCCTGAAAAGCCATTTAATTATTCAGATTATCTGATTGCCTCACTCAGGCTTCTATTGATTGATTAGAGAAGTTTATAAATCAAAATGTGCATTACTGCTGCTCAACACATGGGCCTCTCAGAAATACAGGGCAGGGACTGGCAATTCCTAGCCACAAGTTTGTTTATTGAGCCATGTAAATGGCTCTGGTTTGTACCTGGGTCAGGAAGTGTTCCTTCATCCTACTAAAGGAATATTTTCTTAAGGACGTCAGGAAAGGGGGAATAAAAGCCCGGAATTAATAGGTGTTTAATAAATCAGGGCATAGCCACCAGCTCCTTGGCTAATGGCCACGAAGGATCACTATCCATGGGTCCCACTTCTGGATCTGCTCCACTCTGAAGGTCTCAGGTGCTGAAATTGGGACTGAAACCTCAGCCAAGCTCTCCCTAAGGTCCCCAGTTAGGCAGAAAATCCCCTGGGAGCAGCCAAGCACTCTTGTCTTTGATTTCAGCGCTCTCCTGCTCCCCACAACCTTCACAAGCACCTTGACTCTCCTCTGCAGCCTGGACCAAACAACCTCCCGTGAGCAGCAATTACCGTAATGAGTGTCCCCCACAGCCACAGGGCTCAGCTCCTACAGGTCTCCAGCAAACTGGAATGTCTGCTCCTGAAACCCCGCCTCTGCAGGAGGAAGGAAGTACAGAGCTCAAATGGGTGGAGGGGAAAAAAAATTAAATTAAATTAATCCCTCCAGCCCGATCCAACCCTCACTGAAGTTAATCAAAACCTTGCATTGATATCAGTGGGCTCCAAAGGCAGTTTTTCAGGTTATACAAATCTGTTATAAATAGAGTGGTTTAAGCTACACTGAGCATGTTCCTCATAGTCTGAACTTTGCTTTCTAGGACAAAAGAAACATGCAGAAGAAAACCCCAAAAGAAAAAACAAAACAACACAACCAATTAAATACATAAAGTTAATCAAAATAAATTTTATTAGTAGTATTTGTCTATACAGCAAATTAATTGCATGGCTTCCTTTGTACCAGAAACCACAAACAAGCCCCCCATGTTTAGCTTTATTTGGAAATACTTAAAATATTTGGAAATAGAAAAAAATCCACACAATAAACGACTTCGAATTCAAGTCTTGCGTTTCTCCAGATTTTCTTCCTTGCCCTTTATGAACATAAAAACTGCGGAGTGATAGAGAGGAGATAATTTCTGGGCTATCTCCAGGGGGTGTAACACATCAAGGACGGCCACATCAGGTCCGAGCAGATACCCATCTCTGACAGGGGCCAGCAGTGGGTCCCTAGGGACTCACAGAAACCAGGGATGCCCCCCGGGCACAACTCATTTGCAGCTCTGGGATTTCCAGAGCCAGTGTAGATGTTCCCTGATTCACAGACCTTAAGTGATTTCTCTTCTGTGAATTCATCCAATCACGTTAAAATCCCTCATCCACCCTTGCCAGGGAGTTCCAGCGCTGAGCCACAGTTCTGTGAAGACATTTCTCTGGTTTATTCTGAACCTGCCAGTTTCAATTGATGCCCCTTGGCTCTGGGGCCAGAAGAGTCAGTCACTGGTCTCTATTTATCTTGTATGTAAAGATTAAAAAGGAATGAAACAACTGCTTTGAGTGCTCACTGCATTAATGAATTTCAGAGATTTTCTTATGCATGTGCAGTAACTTAGTGCTGTTTGGCTGAGCAGTTTATGCAGCTGAAGTTTGAATTACCTGCAGCCCAGAGAGGAGCTGCCTCTGTGAAAGCTGTGCAGACACCAGCAGCACACAGCGAGCCCCCATATCCACTCCAAACTTTGTATTTTGTGCCACAAACTGTTAACACGCTGCAAGTATTGTTTCCATCATTCCAGTTAACACCGGTGCCCACCGTGTGGCCAAAGTCAGGTGGGAACACCAGGGAAAAACGCACAAAATAAATCCCCAACAACTTCAAAGAGGGGAGCTGGACCTTCACTTTTCTTTCACAGCTGCTGATGTTTCTGTTTGCTTCACTGCTCCCTCCTATACGGTAACTGCTAATTATGTCATTATATCCAGGAAAAAATAGCAGTGGAGAATTTGAAAGGGTGTTTTCAAAACTGGAACGAAGTTTGTTAGCATCACACATCGTGAGAAGGGATTGAAGCTGACAGACCAAGTTCTGCACTGACAAAAAGCCGAACAGCAGGTAACAGCTTCGTGTTGGAAGCATAAGGAGCACTTGTTGCACTGCTGGCAATCAAACACACCACAACAGCCCTGCAGTCCCTATGCCACCCCGTATTGTCACCGTCTGTCCTCCAGATACCTGCTGCACTTTTATTGCAGAGGCAGCTGCCTGTCAGCAGTTCCAATCCCCAACACCCCGAGAGGAGGGTGTGTGCGGGGCCAGGTAAGGCAAACGAATCGCTTTTATCAGCCTCTGCCCCGGAACGCCGCTCGCACGGAGCAGCTCCAGCGAAGCACACAGCTCCCATCTGTTGCTCCGAGGGGAACATGCCAGCACAGACTTTTCTCCTCTACCGCGATCCTTCGGCTCCAGCCCTTATTTTCCCTCCCGACTAACCTGCAATTCCACAGCAATACTGGGACACTGTCTAAAATTAGGCCGTCGCTGTGCCCTCCCCTGGGAGGACGAGTTCAGAGAAACCCATCCGCAACCCGGCTTTTTCCTGTCGGCTTTTATTTCCCCTCTGGATTCTCCCGGTTATTCCCGAGGCCGGGAATTGACGTCCCGGCCCTCTGTACAGGCAGAGGCGTGCCGAGGGCCGGAGGTGCGGGGGCGAACGCGAACTCCCGCGGCTCCCGCTGGGCTGGGCGGGCGAGCGGGGACTCCGCGGGCCCCGCNGCGAGCAGACAAACAAACGCACGAACAAACAAACAGAGCGAGGCGGAGGCGCACCGGGGGCGGCGGGCCGGGGCCGGGCCGGGTCCCCCGCGGTTGGTTCGGTGCCCGCTGAGGAGGCGGCCGGGCGGCCCCGCGCGCGCGGCCCGCGGTAACCAGATATTTCAAAAACAAAGACGTCAGCCCACACTGCCCCGCGCGCGCCCCCCCGGCATTACGTCATCCCACAAGGCCCCGCGCGCTCAAGAAGCTTCTGAAGGGGGGGGGGGCCATGGCGACCCGGGCCGGGTCCGCGCGCCGGGCCCCGGCTCCGCCCCCCCCGGGGACGGGGCGGCGGCAGCCCATGGGGAGCGCGAGGGGTGACATCATGCGCTATTTTTAGCGGGCTCGCGGCCGCTGATAAGTGAAGGGCTGCACGGCGGGAGCGGGCGCAGAGCGCGGGGCGGGCGGGAGCGAACGAGCGCGACTTGAGCGCGGGCGCCGGGACGGTGCGGCGGGAATAGCGCGGAGCCGGGCAGGGAAAGTACTTGTGNTCTAAAATTAGGCCGTCGCTGTGCCCTCCCCTGGGAGGACGAGTTCAGAGAAACCCATCCGCAACCCGGCTTTTTCCTGTCGGCTTTTATTTCCCCTCTGGATTCTCCCGGTTATTCCCGAGGCCGGGAATTGACGTCCCGGCCCTCTGTACAGGCAGAGGCGTGCCGAGGGCCGGAGGTGCGGGGGCGAACGCGAACTCCCGCGGCTCCCGCTGGGCTGGGCGGGCGAGCGGGGACTCCGCGGGCCCCGCGGGGGCTCAGCGCGGGGCGGGGAGCGCGGGGTGCCCCCGGTGCCGCCCCCGGCGCTGCCTGGAAGCCGCGGGGGCGGCGGGACGGGGAAACCACGTGGGGCTCCCCGGGAGCGCCACCTGAAGGGCCGAACCACCGCCGGGGGAGGGAGGAGCGGCGAAGGCGGGGGGGGGGAAACACAGCCCGAAACCCGGCGGAGGCAGCGGCCGGCGAGCAGACAAACAAACGCACGAACAAACAAACAGAGCGAGGCGGAGGCGCACCGGGGGCGGCGGGCCGGGGCCGGGCCGGGTCCCCCGCGNGACGGGGCGGCGGCAGCCAATGGGGAGCGCGCGGGGTGACATCATGCGCTATTTTTAGCGGGCTCGCGGCCGCTGATAAGTGAAGGGCTGCACGGCGGGAGCGGGCGCAGAGCGCGGGGCGGGCGGGAGCGAACGAGCGCGACTTGAGCGCGGGCGCCGGGACGGTGCGGCGGGAATAGCGCGGAGCCGGGCAGGGAAAGTACTTGTGGCGGCGGAGCGGCGTCCCGGCACCACCGGCACGAGGAGGAGGAGGGCGGCGAGGCGCCCCGCCAGGCCGGGCGGGCTCTCAGCGCGGCGGCGGCAGCAGCGGCAGCGATCTAGTAAGGCTCCGCGTTTCTCCTTCCTCGGCTCCGCGTTCCCCTTCCCCGGGAGGGTCGGGGTGCCCGCGGGGAGCTGAGCGGCGGCCGGGCAGCTTCCCCTCTCCGGACTGTGTTCTATGAGTGCAAAGATGGAGCCTACTTTCTACGAGGATGCGCTGAGCGCCGGCTTCGCGCCGCCGGAGAGCGGCGGGTACGGATACAATAACGCCAAGGTGCTGAAGCAGAACATGACGCTGAACCTGTCCGACCCCTCCAGCAACCTGAAGCCGCACCTGAGGAACAAGAACGCCGACATCCTCACCTCGCCCGACGTGGGGCTCCTCAAACTGGCCTCGCCCGAGCTGGAGCGGCTCATCATCCAGTCCAGCAACGGGCTGATCACCACCACGCCGACCCCGACGCAGTTCCTGTGCCCCAAGAATGTCACCGACGAGCAGGAGGGGTTCGCCGAGGGTTTCGTGAGGGCTTTGGCGGAGCTGCACAACCAGAACACGCTGCCCAGCGTCACCTCGGCCGCCCAGCCTGTCACCAGCGGGATGGCACCTGTGTCCTCCATGGCCGGCAGCACCAGCTTCAACACCAGTTTGCACAGCGAGCCCCCGGTGTACGCCAACCTCAGCAACTTCAACCCCAACGCGCTCAGCTCCGCGCCCAACTACAACGCCAACAGCATGGGATACGCGCCCCAGCATCACATAAACCCCCAGATGCCCGTGCAGCATCCCCGGCTCCAGGCTCTGAAAGAGGAGCCGCAGACTGTACCTGAAATGCCGGGGGAAACTCCTCCCCTGTCCCCCATTGACATGGAGTCACAGGAGAGAATCAAAGCCGAGAGAAAGCGCATGAGGAACAGAATCGCGGCGTCCAAATGCCGGAAAAGGAAGTTGGAAAGGATTGCCCGGTTGGAAGAAAAAGTGAAAACTTTGAAAGCCCAGAACTCAGAGCTGGCATCCACTGCCAACATGCTCAGAGAACAGGTTGCACAGCTTAAGCAGAAGGTCATGAACCACGTCAACAGCGGGTGCCAGCTCATGCTCACACAGCAGTTGCAGACGTTTTGAAGAGACTTCGGCGCGAACTGTGTGTTGTGGTACAACTAAAACAGGAAAGATCCAAAGTGGCAGAGGCATAAAGCTAATGGCAAAAGCTGAGAGGCTGAGTCCTGCCTGTGCTCCGCAAAGCGCATGTGTGGAAAGACTGGCAAAGCCTTCAGCTGGAGCCGGGAGTGAGCGGGCAGCGCTGCTCCGGGAAGTGCTGCTCCTGCTCGGATGAGATGTCAGATCTTCGTTTAACATTGACCAAGACCTGCATGGACCTAACATTCGATGATCATTCAGTATTAAAGGTTAAACTGCAATAGAAACTGTAGATTGCTTTATGTAGTATTCCTTAAGAAAAAAAAAAAAAGTGGGAGGGAGGTTTGTGGGAGGCTGATAAACAAAAAAAAAGAACTGTTCTGCCTGCCTTCAAGTAAATTGTGTATGTACATATCTTTTTTTATTTTATTTTATGAAAGTTGATTAATGTCAATAAACTACTTCATGACTTTGTAAGTTATTTTTATGTTGTTTATTTGGGCACTGCCCAGTATTGTTTGTAAATAAGAGGCTTTTTTTTAGCACTCTGAGTTTACCATTTGTAATAAAGTATAATTTTTTAATGTTTCTGTTTCTGGAAAAAAATTCTAGAAGGTTCTATTATATTTAAGAAAAATAAAATAATTAAAATGTATTTTCCCCTCACACTTTTTTTTTGGCTAGTACCTGAGTTGGGAAAATGCCCTTTGAGCTGCTCTCTGAAGGGTAGGGATTCTGCTGAACTTCCTGTGTAACTCCAGACATGTCCTGGAGAAGGTGTGAGGAGGGGAGGGAGAAGGCAGATCCTGCTCACCAAAGTCACACAACTCTTGGGGTTGTGCTGAAGTTGGATTCCCCAGCTGCAGCCTGCCTGCCTCGCCTGCCGCCTTCTTGGGGCCCAGTTGAGACATCTGACTTCAGGCAGGGTTGTGGAGGGGTGGAAAGGCAGGGAATGAAATTGTTCCATAACTGGAGCAACTGGCTACTTGATCTGACATGTTTTTTATTAAACTAATGCCCTCAAGAAGATAAGGCAGGTGGTTGTATTAAAAAAAAATTGTGCTGTAGGCTTCAAAAATAAAAAATATTTACCTTTCTCCCTGTGTTTTCTCAGGTAGGAGGTGATTCCTGTCTGTTAATATTTATGACAATGCTGCTGTCAACAGTAGAATAAGTTTATAACCCCTTGCCTGTCTCTAACTCCATTCCCTTTTGGGTATTACTCTGGATTCTAACCTTCTTGGCAATAAAAAAGCTGGGAAAACTGAACCTAGTGGGAAATGAAAATAGCAACTTGTTGAAAAACAGCAACTCCTGTTGCTTGTTTCCAGCAATTTGCTGAAAATAGCAACTTCTCAGGCACTTCCCAGGTACTTTTTACAAAATAATCCTGATTTTTAGTACAATGACAATATACAGTTCTATCTCAGAAACATGCTACCTTGCTTGCAGGGGGTGGGAAACAGCTTTATTACCAGGATTTTAAACACTGCACCCGATTAATTTTGTTTATTAAACCTATTTGAAGGAGACCAGATGTTTTCCTGTTTGCTGCTTGGAGCCAAACAGCTAAGAGAGAATAGATGATATCAAAAGACTGCCAGAAAATATTAGAAAATCATTATTCTCAAGCAGGCTGGTTTTTTTTAAAAGTTTGTTTTTTCCTTTAAAAAAAAGCCTTTCCTTAAAATTAGAATTAGCCTAATTTTAAGTGAAGTGACAGTGTTGGTTAAGGCCACTTCAGAAAATTACTATATATATATAGTATATGTGTGTGTATATATATATATATATATACACACACACACACACCTTTACTGTTATCAAAATTAGACTCTAAAACTTGCAACTACTGTGGGTCAGTTCCTTACAGGAAGCAGAGAAGTATCTTCCTTTAACTTTTCCCCCCATCTATACACATTTTATCACACAAGGGGTTGCTTCAATGTTTTAAATATGCTAATTTGTAGTGTCCTTCCACATCCCAAGCACGTGTCAAGGTAGGCACCGTTTGGAGGGTGTTTGCTGCTGTCAGAGGAATACAACTGTAACAACACCAACCAAACAAAGGGTTACTAGGAGGATTCCCAAGTTTGCCAAGAGTACATTTTGCTGATGTCAGCAACCCGGAAGGTAAGTTGATTTTGACCATATGTAGGAATAGACAGCAGAGGGATAATACACAGCACTGCTGGGTGTGGTTTTACAAGGATTTAGCAAGTGCCAACTAGCAAAATAAGCAGGGCAAGGAGATTAATTACCTGCAAAGGTGCATGTTTAACTCTCAGCAGTGCTGGGTTATGGAAGAGATGTTACTAGCAAGCATTTTGCTTAATCGCCTAATTACGTAAAAAATAAATACATTACATAAAATACTATGTTAATTAAACACAGCTGAGTGACAGTCTGCTCCACCCTAGCCTCATGTGCACACACAGACATGCAGAAGTGCAGTTGTGTGCTCTCTCTCAGGGTGACATTCTGTGGCACAGGTGAGTTCCTGAGCAATGGCACTGCTGGGTCTCTGAGTTGTTCTGCCATGCCAATATTTCACTGGTGTCCATTCACAGAATCTGCCAAGCAAGGTGGGGTTTAGTGCCAGTGAGCTTCACATGGTGATGAGGAGCACTTAAAGATGAACCTTTTCATTGGTCCCTCATCACATTTGAGGATTAGACCTAAAAGAGGGCAAAGTAAGTTTATATCCTTTCCTCCTCCATCTGTTTTGTAAACAGTGCTGTGGGCTGGGAGCCTGTTGCTATCTGGTCCACCTCAGCCTAGATTAAAATTCAGCACTCTCAGTTTATTTCTTAGTAGATCACTGTGTGATCAATACACACAAGGGTAATGAAACCTGTGTGCACTTATATGTGGTGAAATGCAAAGTTTTAACACTTACTTAACTGCCAAGACTAAAATTGCCTAATGCACTATGGGCCTTACTGCTACAAGGAATAGTTAGTCCTCTCTGAGATTCAGAGAGAAACTCTTTTTGTTGCCCCAGCTGTACTCACAAGGGAATATTTTGCAAATAACAGCATTGTGAACATGTATTTTGTTTGGCTGTGAGTGTTGTCAACGGATTCAGGAAGTGAAGTCAGAGAAAGGCAGGGTTTCAAGCAGGGCAGGCTACACAGAAATGCCTGGGCAAAGAGCCTCTAATCAGAACAACATGTTTGGGACACAGGAATATTAATTAGAATTTGGGTCTCTATTGAAACCAATAGATGCCTCACACTTCTATCCCACAAACAGAAGTGAGCTATAAAGAGGTGTTTGACCATCATTACTCACTGAATAACTTTAAATCCAAAGTAGTTTTCATTATAGGCAGAAGAGTAACTTTCAACCTCAGAACACAGAGGAAGTTTGTACAGCCTCTGTGTATCTGTAAGTTTAAAAAATACCAACCTCAAACCAGAGAACTTTAAATCCCAGCCTAAGGCAGCACATACCCATTTAACAATGAAGTCTAATGACCAGAGATTCCTCAGCTATCTCCATTTTATAGGGACCTGTCTGGAAATCCAGACAATATCCCTCCAATCTATATGAAAAATGGCTGACAGTTCTGTCCCATGCAGAAGTCTAAGAAATCCATTACAATAATTACTTTCTGAAAAGCAGCTCAGGCTGGAACAAGCTCAGGCACCTCTGGAGAGCACCATGGCGTGGGCTGTGCCATGTCCAGGAGAAGCACAAGGCAGAACTGAAAAAAATCCACTTATCTTTAAAATCAAGCCTAGCACTTTCTCTATTCTCCACCTCTTCTTCCCTCCCAAGACTCCTGTATAACAACATGGAGTTACCCACATCAAGAACTAAAACCAGTTCAGGCAAAGTTGGCTGTGTAGGAAATAAAAGTTGCAAACATCATGAGTGAACACAAAATATTGCTAACAGGCAGATGGACAGCAAGGAAATATTTGAAATTACCATATACACAAACCCATTATGAAACAGAAGATACCTTAGGAACATCTGGCACCAGCTGAGGGACAGGGGAAGGAAGGTGGTATTAGCCTTACAAGTAAAGAAAAGGAAACTTCAAAAAATGCAGATGGTTTGCTTTTTGGGAAGGCAATTCTTCCAGAGTAGTGCTTGTTCCTTGGAATTACACGTGCTGCCAACACCAGAGCCTGCACCCAAGGGCTGGTGGCCATCCTAATTCTACACAGATCCCTTATTGTTGACATCAACAGGATAATGTATCCTCTGAACACAGAATGTGCTCCTTACAAAGGAAACTTGTAGAAAGTCATCATATAATTTACCGTGAAAGCCTCTGACTACTGAAACACTTTTAGAGTGGTTTTGCACAGCAGGGCCCTCTTTTCCAATTCTGCACATCGTTCTTTGCAGTACTTTTTTGTTAAGAAACAATGGAACTACAAAAATCAAATTAGATTTTCATCACGGTCCCTTCTGTCCTTAAATATCCGAAACACTAGAAGCACAGTTAGAATGGGGAAGAATGGCTTTTTAAAAAGTTCATTAAATATTGAAAACACTGCTAATTTTCTTAGTTATAGAGTAACAACAGACATCAGGGGAAAACCAAACAAAAACAGAATTCAGAAAAATGAGCAAGTAATCTGTTTTTGAAATCTCATACAGAACTTGATAGGTCATGACTGACCTGATTAATCCAAATCTCTATAAAATACCTAGAAACTGTGAACAAAAGCAGAGGAAAACTTAGCATTCCCTCAGTCTCACAATTATTTTCTGGTTTTGAGTCTTATATTCTCCAAGCAATCTCTAAGTTGAACCCTTAAACAAAAGCACGAGAAACTTGCTGAACATTCCTCTGAACTGTGAATTTCATTTCTTATTCTCTTTTTAATTAAAAACAATTCCTGTGAGACCTGGCAGCACAACACAAAAGATGTGGGAAACAGGATAGAATTCCAGCAGATGGAGCTCAAAAGCAAATAGTCCTGGAACCAGTGCACAGATGCCTGGAACAGGAGCCTCTGCTTAGGTGGTGTAGTAGCCAAAAAAGACTTCAGATGAAACCTGTTATCATGCAAGTGTGCTAAAAACAGAACAATTTTAACAGCTTTCCTGAATCCTTAAAATAATCACTGCAATGAGAAGGGAGATCCTGCATGATTTTAGTCACAGAATAAGCACAGTTGCTGCAGAGGACACTAAGAGTTCAAACTGAGTGTCCATGGGTGTTTTTCTGAATTCTCCTCCCCAGGGAAGATTTAGCTGGCACAGCTGCTGTTGGCACACCTTTGTGTCTCAGATAAGCCATGAAAACACACACGACACAAAGACCAACCAAAAACCTTGCTATCCAAACTCACAGAGCCTCTCTCTCACACAGCGCTGTACTGAAAAGAGAAAACTGAGCAAGTTTGGAATCTCCACTGAATGGATCACTGGTAAGTTTAAAAGCATGGCCAAGACCTACCAAAACTGGGGCCTACCTATTTCAAGTGAATTCTCAAAGTGCTCACTTTATCAAATCACCTTGGCAACTATGAAAATTTCATTTTCATTTGTGTACAAAAGTAGTTTTAGAACTTTCAACAGCAGCAAAAAGTGTGAGCTGCTGCACACACCTTGCAAGCTCTGGAGGTTGTTTCATTTTCACCTTGAGAAATCAGACACAAAAATCCATAACACTTTAGAGATCAGGATTTATTTAGTTTAGCTTCTGACACCTGACAAAGCTGGGGTAGGAGGCACCACAGGTTCTCCTTATAGTTGACAGAAGAGCACAGGCTCCTTCGGAGAGTGATCTGGATAAATTAAATTGCTGGTTGAAGTGCCTCAGCAATGAGGTTTTTTAACTTAGGAGCCTCCAGTCAGATAGGATGAAACCAGTGAGCAACAATTACCTGATTAGAATCAGGAGACATTCACTACACAGAACATTTCTGCAAACATCCACCACGTGTTAGTGATGAACAAATTTCCATATGCAAAGCTTTACTCTGCTGCAGCCCATACATAATGTACACCTTTTTTTTTCCCTATCCAAATATTATCCCCAAATATTAACTGTGCAAAACTCCTTGCAAGAAGTAATTAAAAACAAGACTTACAATGAACCCTCCAGTGGTGTGTCAGGGCCCCAGTCAAGATATGATCTTTATCATGTTAATAATGACCAAGTGTCTGACCCAAATACCTGAGGGGAAAAAAAGAACCTGAATTCTTCAGGCAAAATCCATTCCCAATTTTCTTGTTTGGCTCTGCTCTCAATCATACAGATTGTCTGTTCTCCCTGCTTCCTGACTAAACAAGATAAAGTATTTATAAGTACATATATTTTAATTAGTTAAGCAAGTGCTTTAATATGCAAAATTACATAAAAACTATGTAAACATACACAGTAGGTGCAGCTGACTCCAGAACTGACAGTGCAGGAGTTTGCAATTAGTCCCCAAAAAGGTTACTGACCAAAACCAACCTGGAAAATTAACATCAATTTTCCTTCTTTAAATGATGAATTGCAAGCAGAATTTAGTGTTCTTTGCCCAGGTTGCTCCTTTTTGAAGCAGAGATTTCTAGCCAGTATCTCTCTGGTAGAGCACAATTTCCAGTTTTCAGGAGTGTGACCTCTGGAAAAGCAGGCAGTTTTTCTCTCGGCAGATGTATCTGTGCTTTTAATACATCAGTGTGGTTAGAGACTTCTGGATTTTATTTCCCACTTCTGCACTCCAAAAACCACCTCAGCTCAGTATATTTAGGGAAGTGCCCCTCACTACACTTCAAACTACTGACGGTTTAGGCTCCCTGTGATTTTGGAGAAGTAACAATAAAGTTGATCAATTTGGCTGTTTCTGAAAATACTGACAGTTACCAACAAAGTGGCACAAGCCCTGAGGATGCTGAATATTCCAGTTTTGGACATCAGGCTACTGAGGGAGGGAGGGAGGAAGGAGGGAGGAAGGGAAGGAAGGAGGAAAGGAGGAAGGGAAAGAGGGAGGGAAGGAAGGGCACAACAATTTGTATCAGGAGCTGGGTTTTTTCTTATCGTAGTCTCAGACTAAATTTTCATTTCATAAGAAAGTTACTCAGCTCCATCTCTCTCAAAGGGATGGTTTCAAACTGGTCCAAGTGTGCACATCTGTCTTTTTGTGCAACCTGGGCCTTGCTGAATGACCTCAGGTAGCTTTAGCTGCTGTTTGATGAAGGTACCAAGGAAGCAGTTCAGGTTTCTGTTCCCTTGTGGACTGCAGGAACCACAACTGCTGCAGGGGCTGCTGCTCCAGGCAAACACCGACAGAGGCACCTCCTGCACTCAGGGAGCTCAGCTTTGGTGTGTATAAACATTTTTCCTACCTCGGTGTCAGCCTGAGCAACCACCTTTTCCCTTCTCCTTTGGCACTCCCTCCTTTGTGCTGGTAGGGCTTTGGGGAATGTTTTACCCTGCATTGCTCCCTTTATTCTGTTACCCACAGAGCTCTACAAACACCTGAAATGACAGGGAGCAACTGGGGAGGTGGAACAAAAATGCAGGTACAGGCAGTGAGGACATGGCATCTCCTGAAAGAAATGCTCACAGCAATATCTAGATTGCCACAGACTGAGCCAGAACCCCTAAATTCATTCTTTTCAATGGAACTTACAATACAAAAATGCCCAGACAGATTTTGCACCAGTTTTACTAACTTAATTTGAATTCACACTTTTGGTTAAACAAGCTCAGCTTCCCATATGGACAAACCTATAAAACATGGTTTGACTTTCTCAGGGAACATTTTTCATGCAGCCATTAACTTGAACGAGAACAGTGAGACATTACTGTACCTGCTTATGCAACTGTTTTTGTTAGATGACTAACTTTATGCATATATGTTTAAAGTTATTTAAGAGGGCAGTGAGGTTATTATTCCAAGTCTTATAAACGGAATTTCTTGCACATGTTCCTGATATTGGCTTCAATGGCTGTTTTGAATTTACTTACAAAGTACACTGCCACACCCACAATTAATTTCAAGCTATTTCCTTGGCCCCCTCCGTTTGCTGCATTATCATCCTCACGTGCAGAAACGGCTCCTGTGTTTTTCACTGCACAGGAAACGCCAGGCTGGCAACATGAGAAAGGCTTGGATTTTAACTAAATGTTAATGGTTGTTGCTGTGGCTTGAACGTGGCAACAATGAAAAGCTCTCACATTTACGATCTACAACTCCTATTTGCTACTGGCAAAGCCAGTTACGGTTCCAATCAATCTCTAAAGGTAACAATGACAACATAGGGACAAAAGCAACAAAGTAATGAGCACAGGGAAGGAAAGATCTTCTGAAGTTTCTCTTTTTTTTCTGTTACAAACAGCCCAATTCTCAAACCTGTTGCAAAGGAGGAACACCAGCAGCTCGGTGCCACCTGATTTTCTGTAGCCTTTCTAATGGTGCTCTCTCCGGGAATTCAGTTCTACGTGTTTTGACATTCGCACAGCTCAGTCTAAGAAAGAAAAGCTGCCATTATCGCCTTTTTAACACACTGCCCATCCCGGCACAGGAGCACAGGAGCACAGGAGCCCCCACCCATCAATCCAGGAAAGCACTGCCAACCATCTCACCCCTTCCTGCCTCTCCAGGAGAGTCTCACTCCTCTGCTGGCACTCGTGATCTACGGCAATTAAGAAGAAATAAAACTCCTTGTCTTTACAACTGTACAGGAACAGGAACAAGCAAGACCTCGCCATTAACATACAATAATAAACCCGGATTCCTCCGTGTTTCTGGGTTCAGCTGATACCACACCAGCCAAGAGCACAATCAGTAATGAATTTGAGTTCTAATTCCAGCTACAGCTGTACACGAGGAACTCCTTTATAGCTGCACACACAGTTTTCCATAACTGCTGATTCAGATCTGTGTGTAGAAATACTGAGCTTAATTCTCCTTTTTCCAGGCAGGCCAGGTCTTGGCTTAAAAAACAAAGCTGAAAAGCCCCAAACCAAACAACTATGTCTTGGTCTAAATCTTCCCTCTGCCTGGATCTTCAGAATGATACTGACTTCACAGAGATCTACTCTATGATTTAAATGACTCCATGAGTCTATGAGTTCAAAAAGAAAAGTTTTATAAGTACAGGTTCAAAACAAACAGGCTCTCCATGTAGTAAAAATCACCACTTTTGCCTTACAACTAAAAATTACATTAAATGATGATGCTCCAAGTCTATGAAAGGCTCTTCAAATTCATGAGAAGAGTACCAGAATAAAAGCAGAGCTCTCAATTACTGAGAACTTTTAATGGCTTTCTGTTTATTTTGTGCACCTCCATCAGTATTTCATAGTCCAAAGCTTGCCCCATATGAATAACAATATATTAAAAGGTATTTTGATTTATTTATCAAACTAGATTAAACTATATTTAAACATTGCTGATTCTAGTTCTAAAACTGGACTATTAGGATTCACCACATTACAAAAAAATGAAGATTCTTCAAGTTCATTTGCCTAATATATGCTTGCCATGTCTGACATTACAAGCCTCATCCTAATCTGGAATTTAGCTATTATTTGATACTTTATGTTCTAAGATTCCTTCCTTAACTCCAAAGCTTTAATTTAAGCCAGCTGTTCCACAATAACTCAGCGTGTGTGGGATTTTCCCACTAGATGAAAATGATAAGCAGGATTTTTAAAATATTATTTTTAAAGATATATTATGCCCATTGAGAGAAGGCTCCTTTTAAATAAAGGCAAGGAAATTGTCACAGTTGGTTCAGCCATGTAATGTGAAAATGATCCTGTGCAACACAGCTGGGTTTGTTGCTGGTATTGTATTGGCCATGTTGTGGGTTAATGTACAAAGTTATGTTGGCTTTTGTAGCTTTCCATTTTTACTGACTTGTGCACTTTGTTTCATGCTGATAATTAATACATGAATACTAACATAATATTCTAAATAGGCATTTTTATTCAAATTACAGCATACAGTGAAGACTAGCTGTGCTCATAAGGGAGGGTGTCGAAGTGCACATCTGTACTACAGAATGCTACTGGTATATTATTAAAATACAGACAGTTTTAGCATTGAAATATATTGGGTTACAATACCATTTTGATCACAAGAAAATGGCAAATGATCTCTAGAAAAAAAAAGCACTGTCATACCAGAGTCAATGGCAGGTAAAGGGTTAAAATTAAAATCAACAGAGGATTTGAGAGCAACAGAACTTTTCCTGCAAACTCCTTCTATGGTGTGATCCAGGGGAAGGTCCAGCTCAAGTGCTGGATGTTCATACAGGATTTCCTATGACTAATGCTGTCAGCATTCAAGACTTTTGATTTAAAATGTGGGTGTTATACACAGACAGGAAATTTACCATTTACAATTTGGTATTCAAAAATGAATGGAAATTACTCTGATTTTCAGATTCATTTTCTGTATGAGGAATGATAGCATAAAATAAGGAAGTCACTGAGTGGCACATGCTGGGATTGCCTGCCAGGGTTTTACACAAGTCTTTTATATTTGGATGGGTTTCACAGGTAGCTTGTACAGGAAGGCCTTTTCCTTCCTTATTTTTCAAATCTTTGCTGGATGGAAATTATGGCAGTGAGTAAAAGAGGGGAAGGGGGAACAAGCCACCATCCTGGTGTCAATTAAAGCGAAAATGGAAGTCACATCTAGATGACATTGATGGAACCTGTTGTAAAATAAACTAAGGAAACCAAGCCTAAGGAGCACAAAAGATGTTTTTGATTTGAAAGGTTCAGAAACAAAGTAATACAGAAACCAAACCAAACTGGAAAATGCCAACTTGAGATGTAATCTGTTACAATTAAGTTCAATTTGCCAATATTTCTAGCAAATCTGCCATGGCCATGTACACCCTCCAACAGGTTTGCTCTGAATTCTGTTGCAAGCTCTGGTGCTTCAGATAATGTTTAAATAGAGATATTTTATTGAATTAAACATGGACTCACTAAAAGCACTTGAGCTGTCATTACAATATCCCTTCTATTCACTTCTTAATGTCAGGTTTATCCCATTTTCATGATGCAATATTAACATTTAATTGAAACTGAGATTTCCCTGTGTCTTGTGACACAAGGGAAAAAGAAGGTTGATCCCAGCTATTAAAAATCACTATTCTTTCCTTAATCTGGCTCTTTTAAAATCCCTAGTGGGCATACTACTGTTCTATTATTGAATCAAGGATTTTGCTTCACTGGGAATCATATGATACATAAATACATTTACAGGTAAATTACAATGGGTCTAGCTGTCTGTCCAGCATCTACCACATCACCTGACAGGAGTCCCACAAGTCTCAGAGAACTCAATTTAAACCTCAGTCCTGTAAACCCAGAACTGCTATTTAGGCAAGGAGGATGAAAAAAAAACCCCACAAAACAAAAATTAAAATATAATAAGAGCACAAACTAAAAGAACTATTAAAACTTTCTCAAACAGGGAATGCTTTAACTGCACAGTAAAGGAAACTGAATTTACAAATGAGTGTGTTGAGGATGGTGTGGAAGAGACTCAAAAAGCCATAAGGTAGCAATATTCAAAGGATGAAAAGGAAAGTAGTGCAGGGACAATGGAAGACATCAAAAGCCTTAGGAAGGATGCCTGAAGAGATGCAGCTCTTGTAAAGACTGCTGGTGGAGGTGTGCAGTTTCTCCAGCTGGACATCAGAACCAAACATTCAAGTTATGGAAGCTGTTATTTATTAAATAAAAAGGATGCTGACCTAATGAGTCAAACCTGTGCTTTGTCCACAGAGCAACTGTGGCACAGGTACCAACCCTGTGTGCTGTGAGAAAAGCATTCCTAGGGAAAAGAAAAGGCATTCCTAAGGAAAAGAAATCCATACTGCAATGTTTGCATTATTCCTGTGACCAAAACTAGGTTGTTTTTTTTCCAAAAGCCTCTTTAATCAGCAAATGATTCTCTGCTCTCAGTGCAGACTAGAGGAGCAAGGAATAAAAGACTTAGTTGCAGGCATGGGAATAGAGAAGTCTGAAATGAAAGCTCCAGCTCAGATGGGACTGCACATGATCTGCACAGCGATGGAAACTGAGGGGGCAGCCAGGTCATGCCTTTCCCCTGCTGCATGAATCACTCTTTGAATGGAAATTTGAGTAGGAAGACATAATGGCTTGGGAACAAAGGGAGCTGCTGGAATATCACAGGTGCAGCCCAACACAGAAGGGTGTTTTGGGACATGCCAAGGAAAGCAAACACCATGAATCTGGAGGAGTTGTCAGGACTTGGTGATTTAGGGAGCTCTCCAAATCAACAAGGCTGTTTCTCACGGAGTCAAACGGACCAGAGGACAGCTGAGGTCCTGAGCCAGTGCTCCAATGAATCAGGCCCTCAGTGCTAGAGCTGTATTCAGAATTCAGAAGAGGATAGGAGCTGCTAATGTCCTACTGATGTTCCTGGGAGTCAAACCCACACTCCCCTGAGGCAGCTCTCTGGAGCTGGGTGTGTAACCATATCCTCTGCTGAACTGGAGCTGAGCTGAGGTGCAGGAATCCAGACCCTGACACACAAGAAGACACTTTCTGGGGGAACCAAAATAGTCAGTTAAAGGCAGAGGATTCAAACAGAGGACAGGGGAAGCTGCCAGAACTGGGAAGGGGAAATAATATGAAAGAATCAACTCTATCCCTCTGAATCAGAAATACTGTGAGACTGAGCAAAAGATACCTAATTACAGAACTGAGAACAGACTAAAACACTAATAAGAAAGAAAAAATTACATGCTTGTGATTTTCTGCTACTGCAGGAAAGCTAAACTTCCTTTTGATGTATAACAAACATAAACTGAATGCAACTAAAAATCCAAGATGATTTTAAGCAGTTGATCACATTGGATACAACTAAATGATAATAAAGGCAAATGGAATAAATAAATGAACAAGCAATCACTTCCATATATTTTTTTTTTTCAGAAGAAGGAAGGAAAAGAATACCAGTTTTTAAAAAAATGTGGTTACAAGCTAGCTCCTTGAGTAATTTCAATTGTGTAAAGACTAGGAAAGTGCTATAGAAAGATTTTGATAGAACAGTGAAGATGTACTGGTGATAGTTTTTATGATCACTAAGAACAAAATGCTGCTTGGTACTGGTGTAAATTCAGAATAGTTTTCACTAAGTACTCTACCTCTACAAAGCAAATTTGGCCAAAAGCCTTCTCTGGGAGATGCAGTGCCAGCACCACACCCTTCTGGGAGCAATGCTGGGGCTGTGAGGAAGATCCTCACTGTCTTCACCAGTTACAGAACTTCTATAAAGTATTTTCTTCTGTAAGATTTCACTGATGAAGTGTATGTTCCTGACTCAAAATCACAAGGGCTTATTTGGTTTACAATGCAAAAAAATCTGCCCATTTTGGAGAAAAAACCTGTCCCTCTCTCCATTTGGTTTTGCTGATCCTTGAAGCTGCCTCAGCATTTAGTAACTTAATATTTTTACATCATTTACATTTTATACTAATGATAGGAGGGGTTGTGCTTTGCCATAGTTGTTTCTGTTAGCCTTGGTCTGAAAGGACACATTTAAAGCTCTAAAATGATATATAAGATAAAATGATGACACTGATACAGCTTTTAACCAATTAGTGTCCAGGTTTAGTCAACAGATTGACATACAATTAGTTCTTAAATTTAAATTAAGCTTGTGACAGTAAATGTGTCTGCAGAATAAATATGTACAGAAACAACCAGTAATACTCATCAGTTAGGCACACAAATTGTAATAATTTTTTTCAACTTTGCATTATGAAAGTTACAGTAGCTAAATATATCATTCATCATATCAGAACATTTTTTATGCTTCTTTCAAACCAACTTTTATTTTATTTTATTTATTATGTTCTGAAACAAGAACGTTTCTTTTCTTTACCTCTGTTCAGCTAAACTAGCAACTTTTTTTTCCTTCAACCTCCACCATGTAGCTTTTTAGAAAACATCCTGGCAAGTAATGCCACGAAGAACTTTGGAAAAAGACTTTCATTATTCAAAACCTGAATGACACAAAAAATGGTTCCGAAGTAGTTTGGTCACTCTTTTTAAATCCACTTCTAAATGCATGATAAACTGGAAAACAGTCCTAATCCTCACTTAGGCTGAGTTAGGTATTTGTTAAGCCTCATTCCTAGAGTTGGATGCAGCCAGCCTGCTCTGCTGGCATTTACAGCCACCAGTGGCACTTTGCAGATGTGCATTGTCCACTCACAGTTATCCCAGCTTGGGAACTTCATGGAAGTACTCATTAATCTTCAGGAAAAAGAACAGTTTGCATTGCATGGGTGCAGAGCTTAGTGTGACTTTCATTTGTTTGTGCCTGAGGAAGCAGCCCTACAGTGCTGAGATAAGACTGTGGCTTGTTTTGGGACTAGAATAAAATACCTGGAGTATTATACCAGCTGTTGCATTATTGGTGTTTTGAAAGCATCCATGAGCAGTGGGCTAATGTGGGAAGTTGTGGTTTCTGCAGGTCTCTCCTTCAAGCACTGTCTGCCACAGGCTCCGCTGGGGTGGGGATGGGATGGGATGGGATCTATGGGATGGGATGCTGAGTCAGGCACAGAACACTGTCAGACTGCCCAAATCAGCTTTCCCCGCCCTCAGCAGGCCCCGCCCAGGTCCCCAGCCCCGATCCCTGCTCTGCGTGTCCCTGGGGACGGCACTTTCCTAGGGAGCAGCTCCCATCCAAACACCAGCCAGGAAGGCCCCGAGCCTGCTCTGCACAGAAATATGACCGACACAAACTCATCACTCAGCACCAAAGCTCCCCTTTGGATTTCCCTCATTTACTGCAGTTCATCTTTAGGCAAAACCAAGCACTGCACTTTTGCAGACGTCCTGACTGCTCAGCTCTCCCAAAGTTCTAACAAGTGAAGCTCAGTGTAATCATCACCATGAACTCTCCCAACGTTGCTGTTTCCCAATCCAGCTCTGCCTAAATAGAATTCCACCTCAACCAGCACGGCCACACTCAGATTTCTGGTTATCCAAAACAGAGCTCTATTCATGAGCCGTGTTTATTAAGGAAAATATCTTGATTACCCCGGGATATTTCTGCACCCCTCGCGATGTTTAGATAACGATGCTGGCTGTGTTATCTCTGCCAGGCTGGTTATTCCACAGCGAGAGCCAGCTCGGCGAGAGCCTCGGTGGAGGAATGGTGACCTCTGCAGGTGCCTCAGCCCCGCAGCCACATCCCCTCACGGGCTCCTTCCACCACACTCAAGGTGCACTTTGGGGCGCTTTCATCTTTGAGAAATTAAAATAGAGAAAATTAAATGTTTATTTGATGATGACATGGCAACATCAAATCATCTAGAGAACATGGACATGCGTTAATTTAAGAAATAAATGTTCATAGCTGAGAAGTCAGAAAACAATACTTCAAAGGACAAAAACTTCAAAGCACTCTATAACTTCAAAGCACCGCACCAACAGTAATAAACACTTAGGACGTGTCTGTGAGGTAGAAAAAAAAAATTTCCTTTTTTAATGCTTGTGTAAACAGGGAACAGGGATTAAGGGATTTGCCCAAGGACACAAGTTAGGAGCAAAACTGAGATTGCATGTCAGAAATAACTGACTCAAGTGTCCCAGCCACAGCCAGATTTAAACCGTTCCCTGCACAGACACTTATTAAGCAGAGGCCAAAATTGATATCTTTCCTATCAAGGGCATCACCTGCCCTTCAAATCTACAACTTTAGTAAAGCTCACAATTTTCTTTTTAAAATAACTTAATAATCCAGTCCTTGGATACATGGAGCTAAGGAAGCCAGCAGAAATAAAAGTGGTCTGTGAAGTACCCTATGCCCCTCTGACAACAAATAAATATAAAAGACTACAAAGAAGCCCAAAGATTTGCCTCTCTTCTCTCCAACTTACTTGTTTTGTTGGATCTCTAGTAATATTAAATACTGCCAATTTTATTTTTATATTTACTGCTGATCTGACATATTTGTGGTCTCATTCACTAAATTAAAAGAGAATAGGGGTTGAGCCTTAGTATTTTTCCTTTCTCTAAAACATTTACATGTCAAATAAAGTGAGTTAATAAGAGAAAAAGATATAAACAAAAAAGCACGTTTCAAATAGCCAATTCCAAATCTCTTTGTGAAGTCATTGTTGGAACAAAGGCTTAATTCTAAAAGTGGTTAAAATAATAATTAAAAAATAAGGGCTTTTGAAGCATAATTTCTTAAAACAAATCTATACAACAAGCTTCCAAAATGTTCTTGCCAAATATGATTTTTGTTTTAAGACAGAATTTCCTCATGTCACATATTTATAATGAGAAACTTATTTTTTAAAAAAAGCATAATTATATTTTGAAGACTGTGATTTGCATCTCATAACACATCATTTGCTGCTTGCTACTTTCCAAAATAAAGTGAAGTAGCTCTGAAAGAGATGCTGCCTGCAAATATTGTTCAAATGTTCCTCCTCAAGGCCAGGGAGGAGAACTGCACCCTTCCATCTCTACTAGGACCTGCTTGCTAGGAAAATTCCTGTATTCACAACACTGGGAAATTACTGCCATAATAATGGAATCCTAAAGAATATCACAGTTTCTTTTTTATTTTTTTCAGGAGTTGAAAAAATTCCTGTGCCATCTATAATAACTCTGCTCAGCACCCACTACCATTTTGCACTGCCAGAGCTCACAATTTTGCTGTGAACATGATCAGGGATTGTTATCTCTGTTTGGCATGGGAAGATTAATAATGACAACATAAAGATCCCATTTCCCCAAACTGAATAAGGACTGATTTACTCAAGGCACAGAGAGATCTTCAGGACTTTGTTAAGCCAAATCTCAAGACTAAATAATTTGCAGCTTACAGACTGAGTCAGTGGCAGATTTGGGAACACCATTCAGTCCACATTAAACCAGGGTTTCCACGCTATGAGGTAACAATCATTAACTAAATGACAAACGTTTTGCTGTTCTTGGTGTAATGCCCTTCTTTGCATTTCAGAGGAATTACTGGGCTCAAATTGGCTGTCAAATTCGCTGACTTGGTAACTGGCTAGCTTTCAAAATATATATTAAAAGTCTTGCCTTTCCCAGCTATTTCTTCAATAAAACTTTTTTTTAAAAATAGAATAAATTTTGCGATCTTACTTATAAAGTTAAAGTCAACAGCGAAAAATTAAAAATCTTATCCGTCATCTTGTACATACCATTAAAGAAAATACATGCAAAGGGAGCAGGACCCAGCAGAAAGGGCACTGAACTAAGAAACTGATGGCAAAATTTCCCATTTGCTTAAATAAGGTCAAGCTTTTGGCTTTTCAGCTCATTTTACCTCCAGCTTTTCCCAAACTCTGTAATCTCAATTTCTCTCTCAATTGGTTTCAAAATGTGTGGATAATTACTATTTTATTTCCTTCTCTTCCATAGGGAATTTAAACACCAATAAGTTAAATTAATTACAGCTAGATCCCAAGGTCCTACATCCATATGGAAGACTACCCAGATTTGAAGCTCTAATTATGCTTTAAATATTGCACACTGAATCACATGCCTTGATCCACCTCATGTAAAAGAATTAACTTCCAGACAGACTCTGGGTTAGAGCAGGAATGACAAGCTAAATGGCCTTAAATATACCCCCGACTGGAGTTGTAGCTCATATTAGAATAGCTGGATCACTTTTTATAACCACCTGCTTATACAGTTTATTTTTATCTAGGTCTTTATGCTTTTCTTTCATTGCATTATAGGGTTTTCACCTGCCTAGCTGGCAGTGTGCACTCTTTCATTTCAGATCATACAAGGTGTGTGATCATGGCAACAGTAACTATGCTGTGAATTTTCTTTTGTCATGTTTAATTGACCGGTCATTTAGGAACCAGCTTGGCCAGAGGAACAGAGAAACTCGACTAACAGCTATCTTCTATTCAAATACCAGATTCACAGAAGCATTTTTTTAATCCCTAATTATGCATTAAAAATCTGGAAGGAGCGTTCCAAGTGAAATATCTTTACATATCGCAGACTTTTGTTTTGTTATTAAGCTGTACTCGTTGCTAAGGAAGAACAGAGAAGATCAAAGGACTTCTAACAACTAGAAACTCAAAGGTGAGGGAGTTTTGATTTCTTTAAAGATTTATCACTGATCTACAACGGTTGTTGGTTTATAGTTCTATGAAAAGACTGAAACTATGTGAGCCTGCTTTGCTATTTCCTATTTACCGTCAAACAATACCTCAATTCACTTTTTGATTAGCAACATGATCACACATTCAAGCAGCCTGTTTACAAATCCATATGCAATTGAAGTTCTAAGGACTAAAAAAGAAGAACTTGTACAAGGCATAAATGACCCAGACCAGCTCCTGCACTGGCTGATAGAAAATGGCATTTTTACCCCAGAAAAAAAGTTGGTCCTGAGCTTCTACAGGACACGAACAGCAAAGAACTCTCGGGTGTTAGACATACTCATTTCTCAAGGTGAACGAGCCTGCAGGCTCTTTTTTTATCCATGTTTAAAGCAAGTGGAGCCAAAACTTTACAGCAAGATAAGAAAATATGTCAGTGAAGTAAATGAAAGCATTGGAGATGCCAGAAGACAGTTGGTTGGGTATTTACTTGAAAAAGATAAAGCTTGGTTTGAAAATAGCAGTGAACAGCACCAGGGGAAAAAAGACAGACCAGGGGAAAAAAAGCACAAAAGGGCTATTAAGAAGAAAGGAAAAGTAACTCCACTTTCAAGGGCAACAAAGCCTAGAAAAGATCCTGCTGCTGTTGACATCTTTGCTGCAGTTGCTAAAGGCTCCCTTCCTGAGTTAGAGAAAACACTGAAGGATAATGCTCTCAATGTGCTAAATCCCTCCAGTGAATCACTTTTGCATGTTGCAGCTGCTCATGGCCATCTATCCATCATGGAATATTTGCTCAGCAAAGGTGCAAGGACAGGTGTGAAGGACAGGAAAGGGAGAACAGCCTTGCACAGGGCTGCTGAGAAAGGCCATGGAGGTGCAGTCAAGGTGCTTCTCCGAGGTGGTGCTTCCATGCACACTCTGGATATGGAAGGCAAGACACCACTTCACAGGGCTGCAGAGAATAACCACAGCCACATACTGAAGATGCTCCTGAAAGAAGAGGCAAGGAGCCGCAGGAATCAGCACAACTTTTTACACCTGGCAGCTCTAAGAGATGAGACCAACCTGGCCAAAATGCTTTTAGAGGCTGGTGCCTCCACTGAAGGAAAGGATGAGAGAGGACAGACTGCCCTCAGTTATGCTGTTTCTCAGGGATCTGAAAACACTGCAAAAGTACTTCTAGAAGCCGGAGCCACTGTTGATTCCAATGCAGTTGAAAGAGCCTTCAACAGTGACCACCCATCCATCTTCAAAATACTACTGGAATATTCTAAAGATCTGTCTGCTGACATAATGGAGTTAGCTCTTTTTAGAGCTGTGCAGAAGAATCTGCGCAGTGTTGTAGCAGCTTTAATTGACAGAGGCACAGATATCAATGCCCACAACAAAATGCATTACACTCCCTTGCTGCTGGCCTGTGAAATGGGCAAGGCGGAGTCAGCAGAAGTTCTAATGGAAAAAGGAGCAAACTTGGGGATAAGGACTCCTGCTGCAGACACAGCTCTGCACTTGGCAGTGCAGGCTGGGGCTGCTCCCATCGCAGCTCTGCTCCTGAGCAAGGGCATGGACACAAACCTCAGGAACCAAGGCGAGGAAACGCCGCTCCACACTGCTGCCCTCCACAACCACGCAGCACTCGCTGGCCTTTTAGCCAATGCCGGGGCCAGGATTAACGCTGTCACTAAAGACTTGGCCACTCCCCTGCACATCGCAAGTCGCAGAGGCCACGCTGATGTTGCCCGACAGCTGCTGCACCACAAGGCTCACGTCAATGCTCAGGACAAGCAGGCAAAGTCCCCTTTACATTTGGCTGCTGAGCAGGGACACAAAACACTGGCAGAGATGCTCCTGAAGGCCAGAGCTGATCCCAACGCACAGGACAAGGAGAAGAAAACTCCTCTGCACGCTGCAGCTCTGAGAGGACACCTCAGCATCGTGGAAGTGCTGTTGGCTAAGAAAGGGAGAGCTGGAGCTAAGGACATGGATGGATGCACCCCGCTGCACTATGCCACCATGAAAGGAAACACAGACATCATAAAAATTCTCCTGGCCTCGGGGAAAAATAAAAATATCGACGACAGAAACGTTTGGAGGAAGACAGCCCTGCATATTGCAGCGGAGTATGGCCATGAAGAGCTGATAAATCTCCTCCTGAGCCACGGCGCTGCCATCAACGCCTCGGACAGCAGCAGGGACACCGCCCTGCACTGCGCCTGCCGGGCCGGGCAGCTCGGTGCTGTGAGCGCCCTCCTCAGCTGGGCACGAGGGGAAAAAGCGAATTTATTCGCCGTGAACAGCCTCAGAAAGACCCCACTGCAAATAGCGGAATTTAGTAAGACAGAAAACCAGGCTCAAATTTTAACACTGTTGAGAAAGAAAATGTTAATAACAAAATGAAGATGTAAAGAAAAAACACTTTACATTTAAGCACAGAATTCTCTTTAATGTAGTTTGGATAGTCCTGATGTGGAATATGATTGAGAATTATGCTTGAGCTGGCAGAATTAAGTTAGCAAAGGTGATCTTGGAAAAAAGGGATCTTAAAGACACTGTTAAACTTTTAAGCATTGATTAGTTTTCTGCTTCTCTCATGAATCACATATTTGGGACCTATTTTTTAAATGCTCTAGCTTTAAATACATTGTGTTTGACCTCTTCTAGTATAAATCAAGGCAAAGATAGAAATTACTCTTTCATATATCTGTGAATATTAGCCTGTATGGATAGCTTTGTTAGGCATTCTTTGGCAAAATCACAAGTTTAAAAAACATCTATTATGAATAGGAAGATGTCTGTATTTCCTCAAGGTATTCCTGAGACTACAACAATTATTAACAATTATTTTTCTCTTTTTTGTCATACCATTGTCTAGATTTTGCATTTTTAAATAGAGAGAACAAAAACCATCACATTTGCTATTTATTAATTTCACTTTCATTCCAGCACAAAGATAAAATATATAGATAAAAAGGTTTCAAAAGAGTTTCTTGGTTCAAAATATTTATGTTGAGGCGACAACACAAATATAAATAGAAACACTTTCTGAATAATCACAAAGTTCTCTGAGGTTATTTCCCTAATAATGATAATCAACCCTTACACTTCACTTCAGATTACAAGCCAAGTAACCACAGACACCCAAACATCTTTTGAGAAATGAAACACGGATTTAAGAATGCATGACACTAAAACTCATTTTTTATTATCGATAAAACAACATTTTAACTCGACCCTCACAATGACTGGTGAAGGAACAGACATGACCATGAACTTGAAGGACATAAGGGCACACAGCCTCTGTGGGCTCAGAGGATCACAGAACCATTTAGGATGGAAAACACCTCCAGGATCATCGAGTCCAACCTGTGACCAACCATCACCTTGTCAACCAGAGCACTGAGCACCACGTCCAGTCTTTTCTTAAACACCTCCAGGGATGGGGACTCCACCACCAACCTGGGCAGGGTGTTCTAATGTTTAATAGCCTCTTCCGTAAATAATTTTTTTCCTAATATACAATCTAAACCTCCCCCGGTGCAACCTGAAGCCGTTTCCTCTTGTGTCCCCCTTGTTCCCTGGGAGCTGAGCCCGACCCCCCCACCCGGCTCACCCTCCTGACAGGGAGCTGTGGAGAGAAAAAAGGTCCCCCCTGAGTCTCCTTTTCTCCAGGCTGAGCCCCCCAGAGCCACTCATCACACTTGTGCTCCAGGCCCTTCCCCAGCTCTGGACACCGGCCGTGACACCATAAGGATTGGAAAGTGAGGGGCCCAGACCCGCACACATCTCTGAGGGTGCCCCTCACCAGTGTGTGCTCCAGCCTCCCNCTCAGCTCCCGGCCGTGTCCCCTCAGTCCGGCCGTGACCCCTCAGTCCGGCCGTGACACCTCAGCTCCCGGCCATGTTCCCCCAGCTCCCAGCCATGTCCCCCCAGTTCCCGGCCCTGTCCCCCAGCTCGCCGCCCGCCCCAGCCGCCCTGCGCTCCGCCTACCCCAGCGCCATCTCCGCCTCCGCCGCGGCCGCTCCTCGGGGCGCTGCTCCCGCCCATCTCCGCGCCGCCGGGCCCGCCTCTTCCCGCGATAGCGCCGGGCCCGCTGTCATGGCGGCGGCGGAGGAGCCCGAGGTGGACATCGAGGGGGACCCTGCGGCCGCGCCGGGGTNATGTCCCCTCTGTCCGGCCGTGTCCCCTCAGTCCGGCCGTGACCCCTCAGTACAGCCGTGACCCCTCAGCTCCCGGCCGTGTCCCCTCAGTCCGGCCGTGACACCTCAGTACGGCCGTGACCCCTCAGTCCGGCCGTGACACCTCAGCTCCCGGCCATGTTCCCCCAGCTCCCAGCCATGTCCCCCCAGTTCCCGGCCCTGTCCCCCAGCTCGCCGCCCGCCCCAGCCGCCCTGCGCTCCGCCTACCCCAGCGCCATCTCCGCCTCCGCCGCGGCCGCTCCTCGGGGCGCTGCTCCCGCCCATCTCCGCGCCGCCGGGCCCGCCTCTTCCCGCGATAGCGCCGGGCCCGCTGTCATGGCGGCGGCGGAGGAGCCCGAGGTGGACATCGAGGGGGACCCTGCGGCCGCGCCGGGGTGAGTGAGGGACGCGACGGGCCCGCTGCGGCTCAGCCACCGCGCCCCGTCCCCCGCGGCGGGCAGGGGTCGTGAGGGGAGAGCCGCTCCTGAGGGGGTGGCCCGGGCCGGGCGCTTCCCGCCGCTCCGGGAGAGACCTTGGAGTGCCCGTGGAGCGACGGCAGCGCCGGTGTGGGGCACGGTCGGGAAGGGCGCTGAGAACGGGGCTGTGATAGCGCTGGTGTGAGGAGAACGCGGAACCGCCGGCATGGGATCCCCCAGAGCCCGGAACAGCGCTGCGGGGCTGCTGGGAAAATCCTTAAAATACCCATGGAGAAGGTGCTGGGTTGTGTAACTGTGTTAGCGAGCTCGCGGAGGCAGGGAGGCTCAGGAAGGGAGCCGGGAGGGAGGTGCACAAAACGAGTTCATAGAATCATAGAATGTTAAGGATTGGAAGAAACCTTAAAGATCTTCTACGCCCAACCCCCCTGCCATGAACAGGGATATCTCCCACTAGAGCAGGTTGCCCCAGGCTTTATTCAATCTAGCTTTGAACACTGCCAGGGCTGCGGTATCCACAACCTCCCAGGGTAACCTGTGCCAGGGCATCAATCTCCCACTAGAGCAGGTTGCCCCAGGCTTTATTCAATCTAGCTTTGAACACTGCCAGGGCTGGGGTATCCACAACCTCCCAGGGTAACCTGTGCCAGGGCATCACCATCCTCAAAAATTTCTCCCTAATATCTAACCTAATTTTTCCCTCTTTCAGTTCGTACCCATTAGTCCTTGTCCTGTCACTACAGTTCCTGCAAAGAGTCCCTCTCCAGCTTCCCTGTAGCCCTTTCAGATAGTTGAAGTTTGCTATCAGGTCTCCACACAACCTTCTCTTCCCCAGGCTGAACAGCCCCAGCTCACCCAGCCTTTGTAGGGGAGGTGCTCCAGTGCTCTTATCAACATCGTGGTTTCCTCTGGACTTGCTCCAACACTTCCATGGCATTCTTATGTTGGGGACCCCAGAGCTGGATGCAGCACCTCACTCCAGTGAGGTCTCACCAGAGCAAAGCCCTGCTGGCCGTGCTGGTTTGGATGCAGCTATTGGCTTTCTGAGCTTCACAGCAAATTCACACCTAAGGGATGCTGAAGTGAATAAGCAGTGACTGTAATGCCTCAAATCGAGCACTTGCAGGTGCTGGGAGAGAACAGGAGGTTTGTACCAGAGACACACTGCCCTCAGGTAGCCCCTGCTGCAGACAGGCTGCTGGCAAAGGGGGCTCTTGATCCCACTCTCTCCTGGGTATGCTCAAAAAGAAGCAGGAGTTGTATTGATCTCTGGACATGGAGACTCATTCTGATAGTTTATCCTATGAGGAGATGTTTGAAGTGCTGCACAAAGCAGTTCAGAGCAGTAGGTGAGTTTAATTTAGTAGCACTGCAGGGAATATAGGGCTAATTAGTCTTTTAGACAACACTGAATGTTCTGGAAGTAAAGATTTTTGAAAACAGGCTTTTACACAAATTACTAAGGAGATCTTATGCTGCATGAAAATGAAGTTGATCAATGATGTTAATCAGTGACAGATCTCTAATTAGTAGTTATTTACAAAAAAGATTAAATATAAACTGGATAAGCACGAGATTAAATACTGGGAAGAAACTCTTTCCTGTAAGGGTGGTGAGCCCTGGCCAGGTTGGACAGGGCTTGGAGCAACCTGGTCTGGTGGGAAATGTCCCTGTTCATGGCAGGGGGTTGGAATGAGATGATCTTCCAACCAGACCATTCCCAGATTTTATTCTATGGTTCTAACAACCCTGTATGACAGGATTCTGTTAAACCTTGTGCAAGTAGGAGCTCTCCTCAGCAGGAAAAGCAGTTTGCCTTTACAAGAAAATGCTTTTACCTTATTGGGGGTAAGATGTAGAAATCTTAAGTGGAGATAATGCAACTCAATGACATTCAATATTAAAAATACAATGGTTCTGAACACTGGAATCTCTTTCAGAGATCATGAAAACACAGCATCAAGCCTGCTGCAAGATCACTACCTTGATTCATCTTGGAGAACTGGAAACAGTCTTGTAAGTATTTTTTTTAATCAATGCTGCTTGTAGCAAGGTTATCAGAGCTTCTGTATTCTCTCTTCCCTCCATGTACAGACTCTTAGGTTTTTAACCAGTGCTTCTTCCTTACTTTTAGAAACTATTTATTGTCAGTACTTAAGTGCAGTGTGACAGAATTCAGGTATTAAAATCTGTTTTTGTTGTTTGCAGCCCTGGACGTTGGACAGTAGCATTAGTGAAGAAAACAGGGCTGTCATTGAGAAGATGTTGCTGGAAGAAGAGTATCCTTTTGCTGATTTGGTTTTATGTTTTCCTGTAGAATGATAAAAAATTTCCTATTTCCAAAAGAACTGGACAAATCTTTCCCTGTTAAGGTGACTGAAGCCCTGTCAACTTCTAGGTAGATTGCAGAAATCTTGCTGTAGAAACTTCAGTATTTGTTTCTACAGCTGGATAATTCTGAAGCAGCGTAATTTATCTGATTATTAAAATTCTCTCATGTAAAATTATCTCTGATGCTTTGAAAACTTACTTAATGACTATTTCAGATATTATTTATCTAATAAATCACTTTCTGAAAAAATATGGCTCAACCAAAAGGAAGTGGAGAAAAAATCAATGAAAAGGTAAGATCTGTCTGGAAAAAATTCTTAGTTAGCTGAGTAGAAATTAAAAGTCCTTCTAAAATAAGATTATTTGCTGGATATGCACCAGCAGCACAATTACTAATTTTTATTTTCACTTTTGCATTTGCAGCCCACATAAGAAAACTGGAAAAGTCATGTATGTACATTTTAACAATTTAATTGCATTTTTAAGTGTGGTGTCTGATTTTGTTAAGTTACTATTAAAAAAATTAAAGTTTCTTTTGTTTGACTGTATAAAGTTATTTAAAAGACCTTTCAACAGGAAGAAATATTGTTGTGTGTAACAAGAGGCTAGAGTAAACCAGGTTTTGGGGAGTTTCTTGGTAGCACAGTGGTCCTTATGATAAAAATTCGTTAATTCTTGTTGCCTTTTACCTGAACTTTTCTGTTGCTTGCTCTGATGTATTTCTGTGCCATTGGTCACTGATGAATATTGAGTTGCCTTGAATCTTCCAATATGATGGAGAAGCTGATGTGATTCTCAGTACTTTATTTATGAGTCACATTCATGTTTAGAGCACTTTGAGTTTTGCCAAAGATGGGGAGTAGTCCTCCTGTCAGAAGGTGCCTTGAGTGATTGGGATTAGAGAATATCTGGATTTGGGTTAAGCACTGATTTCTGCTTCCTGCATTCCCAGGGTGCGTTCACCTACAAAATCAGCTGGCTGTTCCTTGAAGTGGACATCAGAGGAAAAAGAGCTGTTTGAACAAGGACTGGTGAGCTTGTTTATATATATATAAAATATTTTAGATTGAATTAATGAGTTTATCCTGAACAGTAAAGCAGTTGACATGAATAGGCACGTTGTTTAATCACAATGCTGCATTAACTGTATATATATGAGAAGTGTATTGTGTTCTGAAGGCAGATTAGGTAATAAAGTAAAATCCTTTACTGTTGTAAAATCTGCAGAGATTTTGTGGTTGTGCCAATTGTTTGCTTTGCCAAGCACAAGGATTCCTTGGGATAACAGGCAGCAAAGTCCTGAAATGGGCGAAGAAGATCCTTTAGTTAAGAATAACAATAATTCTTACTGCTGGATGCAGTTTCCTTCTTGGTAGAACATAAATAGTGAGGTTCTTTACCATGGGTTTGCTGTACTGTTCATGCATTTGACTGAATAATGAGGTTTTGAACTCATTTGACACATGCAGTGCAGTGGGAATCCAGGACACAGGGAATATATCCCTGCCTGTTTTGAGAAGTCCTGAGTGTCAGCAGAGCACTGCTTTTAACCTTCGTCCCTGGCAAAGGCTGCCAAGGCTTTGGGATGAGTTAGAACATAAAGTATGAAATAGATTATAGTGATAGTAATAGTGATTATTAGACAAAAGGTTTAGGATTTTTAGGATTTAGTAGGAGAATGAAAGGGACCCAAAATGGAGATTTTGGGTGTGGTTTCATCTTCTTCTTCTTCCACTCCATGTTCTGTAGCATAGGTGGCAGATAGTTATTGTTTTAGAATAATAGTGACGTGGATGCTACGTATGTAGATTAGAAGAAGTTATTGGTAATAAAGTAAAAACAATATACGTGTGAAGAGACAATTGGATATTATATCTTTAAAAGGCCTTGGTTTGAGATTCTCGGGGCCATTTTGCTCCTCTTGTACCCTGCTTCTCGTATATTAAGTCTGGTCCTCAGACAACCATAAGATAAGATAAGAATAAACCAGAGACTGAAGACAGAAAACCTCGAGTCGTGCCTGTGTCTCACACCTTGCTCAAGAACTCACAAGGGAATTACCCCCAAAAGGGCCCTGGGGGGTCAGTTCCCTGCCTATGGTGGTACCCACAAAACCACCGCATGTCTGGGATGTCAGAGTTTGGGTCACTTCATGTGCTTTGTTCTTTCAGGTGAAATTTGGCCGCAGGTGGACAAAAATTGCCAAATTGATCGGCACTCGAACGGTTCTGCAAGTCAAGAGCTATGCTCGGCAGTACTTCAGGAACAAGGTAGATGGAGCATCCCTGGAGCTGGCAAAAAGGTGTTTGCCAGTGGGTAGCTTGGTTTTAATCTGGCTTTTCAGGGCAGCGCTGTCAAAGCGGGTACTTTAATCATTCCCATATTCAGATAAATAGAATATCCTTAATTGCAGACCTGATTTCAAATTCCTACAGTGACCACTGTTTTTATTGCTGGTATAACTAAACAATAAATGCAGTATATTTGTGGTCCCTTACACTGTTGGTTGTTGGTCTGAAAATAATGGTTTTCTACTACACAGCTCTTTCTGCTGTGTCTTGTACTTTTAGCTTCAGCCTCATTTCAGATTTCATGGGCTTTAAGAAGAAATAATACTTTTTAGGACTTTTTGACTGGAAATACATGTAAATTTATACTTGGCCTAAAGTATACCTATAATGCTGTGTAAAAGTCAGTTGCAACGGGTTAAACTAAATTAAAATGACAAATTGAAGAAGAAACACTTCAGAATATCTGCTGTTCAAATAAAACAGTCCTGATTTTTTGGGAGGCAGATGGTTTTGGTTTGTTTTTCCCTCCTAAAAGTGATTTCTATTTTCCTAAGGCAAAAAATGGTGATTCAGAAAAAGAAGAGCAAAGTCAGTGTGGGAGCAGCCTTCTCACAGAAGATGGGACAAGGGTGGAAGCTGGAAACTTGAGAGGCCGTGCAGACCCCAACCTGAACGCGGTGAAAATCGAAAAGCTGTCAGATGATGAGGAAGTAGACATAACTGATGACATGGATGAACTACTCACTCCTGCCTTCCAGCAAGAAACAGGAAAATCTGAATTATCTGCTGCTCCAAAAAGTCCTGTTGAAGAAAAAAAAGCAGTGGAACAAGGTTTTTCATCTGCTGGCCACAGTTCTGCAACTCCTTTGCCTAAAGAAGATGCTCAGCCCACCGGGCCAGAGACAGTGGATGCGTTGGTATTTCCTGCTGTGGCAGCAACATGTTCCCAGCACCTGAATGGGGATAAATCTGTGAATTTGGATTACCAGCAGTACAATAATTTTGTTGAGAAAGCTGAACAAGGTGGACCAGTCACATGTCATGGGACTGCACAAGGAACCAATCAGGAGCTCAGTGAGGAGCAAAGAGACCTGGCTGGTAATGGATTGCTTTTTCCTTCTCCCTGCCAAGTGGATGAAGATCATCAAGAGGAAGCAGAGGAGCTGAAGCCACCTGATCAAGAAGTGGAGGTTGACAGAAGCATCATTCTGGAAGAAGAAAAGCAGGCTATTCCCGAATTCTTTGAAGGGCGCCAGGCCAAAACGCCAGAGCGTTATTTGAAAATCAGGAATTATATTTTGGATCAGTGGTGAGATGCATTCATTTCTTTTACTGAAATAAGTGATTAAGATGTCCTGGTATGATGTAGTTAGAACACTACTTAGCACTAATAGCTTACTTCTGAACAGAGTGAAATTAATGGTGTGGTAGCTTGCCAGTGAAGAGCATTCATTATTAATGCTTCTTTTGCATCTTCCTGACTTTTTTCTCTGGCATTCTGGAAGCTGAGCAATGAAAATACTTTGAGGCATTAAGAAAATTAATGTCCTGTACCAGAACAGGCTGCATTTATTTTGGCTGTGCTATTTTCTTGCCATTTTTGCCATCCTGTACATAAGAATGGTTCCTTAAAATAACCAATGGCATTAATTCTGTAGCCCTGCCTTTACAGAAGGGCAGCAAGCAGTAATAGTCTGTGCTAGAGCAAATAATGTTGACCAAAAGAATGCCTCAAATTAAGAATCAATTTGGAGTGGTGCTTGTACACTTAAATATTTTATATTCCATCTGCAAAGGATTGGTGTAAGGAAACAGAGTGACTTGTGTTAGGAGGCTCAAGATAATTTGGCCAGTTTTGGTTTGTGCTTGCTTTGAAGTATAAAGAATTACTGAGTTTAACTCTGTCCTCATTCAGTTGTCTTGTGCTCTGACAGCTTCTAGTTGCAGAGAGATTAAAATTCCATTCCACACCAGAGAAGTGTTGAACTGAGAAGATTCAATATCAGTTTAAAGGAAGGAATAAGTGCATAGAGAGTGAAAACAGGACCTCAGTAAAGTCACCCAATTCTTTCACCTCCCCGTGGTTTGTTCTGCTCTTTGACCAGGTACTGTGCTTTGTTTTAGGGAGAGGTGTAAACCCAAATACCTGAACAAGACCTCGGTGCGCCCGGGCCTGAAGAACTGCGGGGATGTCAACTGCATCGGGCGGATCCACACGTACCTGGAGCTGATAGGAGCAATCAACTTTGGCTGTGGTAAAGATATTTCTGTGAGAGTCCCTAAAGAGCCTCTTCTAGTGCCATGCTGAGGGCCTGCCCAGCGTTAGGGTGTGCTGCTCACACAGGGATGCACATTCATCCTTGCTTGGAAGGACCTTCTGACAGAATGTCCCTCATAACTTTGGAAAATCTAGAAGAGCTTGTAACCTGTTAACAGGATTAGGAATTTTGGGCTTACACAAAACTTTCTATTTTTTGTTTCCCTTTCCTTATGTTTAACTACACACCAGTTGGTGGGATGTTTGTTTTGTTTCATGCTTTTCTGTGTATCTTGATACACAGCTGTGTCTGAAATTCTTCGCTCCTTATCAGGCAGAACTCAAGTAATTGTTTCTTTTCCCACACTAGATTATAACTATTTCCTAAATAAACACCAATGCCTTCATCCTCAGGGCTAGTTTTTAAACAATACAAGTGTTAAAATTAGGTGACCTGTTAAAAGTGAATATACACCTGTAACTTGATGTTGGTTTAGAGGCTCTGATTGGTCCAAAGCTGAATGACAGTCACTTAGGAGAGGAGCAACATCCTGCAATTACATTTTATCTGAAGTAAAGATATTAAAAATTAATTTTAAAAAAGGAGGTTTGTTGTTTTAAAAGTGTAGTGGGAGAGGGCTGTCTCATCACTCAGAATTATGACTATCAAGAGATGTCTTTGAAGGTTTTGATGGCTTTCTCCCTGTGCCATTTGCTGTTGTCACTTACCCGTGTCATTGCTGTGTGTGTGGCAGTGCTGAGCTCTGCTGACATGGGCCTTGTCCCCTGTGTGTCCTGCAGAACAGGCCGTGTACAACCGCCCCCAGCCCGCCGACAGGAGCCGCTGCAGGGAGGGCAAGGACACGGTGGAAGCCTATCAGCTGGCCCAGCGCCTGCAGTCCATGGTACAGCCTGGGGGCAGCACAGACCGGGGCTAAATCCTCCCAGCTTGCCTTTGTTTGCAGTCCAGGGCACCTCAGGGAATTCCTCCTGTCACTCAGGTTGCAGTTTCCTTAGGGTGCCCTGTGATTCAGGTGTCAGACTTGGTACAGGTGTCTCACACCCACTCACACATTCAGGTACTTCACTCCAGCTGTCTGGCAGGCCTTGCCTTGCAGGCTGAACCCCCTCCTCCCCACCTCCCCATAATTTATTAGCCACAAAATAGTGAAGTGCATTGCAGTGTGTGATTAAGTTGCTTGTATTTCAGCTGTTAAATACAGTAGGTATATGTTATGGCTTACTGAGAGCCCTGCACACAATTAAATGCAGCAGTAACTCATTTATAACTGCATGAATTACCAAGGCTTGCCAGAGTTAATTTTTATATTCACACTTAATGTAGCATTTTTAAGTATTTCACAGCAAAGTAAATCAGTTGATGAGAGGAAAACTAAATCAATCCCACTTTAAAAATAATAAATTGAAATGTAAAGAACTGTAGCATACACTAAATGTAAACACACTGAGTTGATAGCTTTGTGAGTTGTCTGAGCATTAATTCAGAGCTGGATATCAGTGCCCTGTTGCTGTCAGGGGTGCTGATATTCCATGGAGCACTAACAGGCTTTACAGCCTTAAACCCCCAAAACTTTACTGATGATCATTCATGACAGACTGTGAACTACTTAATTCTACAGAAATCCAGGGTGTTCTTTATTTTCTGGGAACACACTGGAGTGTCAGTACCATTCCTGGGGCAGTGACCTTTTGGGGACAGCATCCTTATGGCTGCCTAGATGAAGGAAAAGCAGTTTTTTCAGGCTAAGAGCTCTGATTGATGGTGGTTTCTTGCCTCAGCGCACGAGAAGACGGCGAGTGCGGGACCCTTGGGGAAACTGGTGTGATGCCAAGGATTTGGAAGGACAGACATTTGAGGTAACCCTCCTGTGTTTTAAACTTACCTTAAATCATCAATTCTTGCTAATTTCTGGCAGGTGCTGTTGCATCAATCAGACAAGGGAACAGTTGTGTGATAGGGACTTAACCTCTTCTGTGGAAGTGTAATTTGAAAGTGCTGCAGCAGCTGGTACATTTTCATGCAGATAAATACAGCTGCATTTGGGGTTTGCACAGGGGTTTTATGCCCATAAAACTCTTTGCCTTGTCTTGTAGGAGATTTCATGACCCATTGCTTTCATCTAACCGTCTTTAGGGTAACGGTAGGGGATGGAGAATAGCATTTAAATGTTATTTTTTGTGTCCTGTATGGTTTTCTTGTGCTCATTATGCAGGTGATAATGAGTTCCTAATATCAATTCTGCTACTAGCAATGTCCCCAGTAATACTGTGGTTTATTAAGTGCTTTAAAAATTCATACAAGGTTAAATATTTTATGAGAGAATTGGAAAGAAATACATGTCTGTTCCTACAATTACAAATTACATGAAAAGTGAGGAACTGTAAACATCCAATTTTCCTGTATAAAAAAACCTTCTTAATTTTCAACCTTTCAGTAATTACCTGTAACGATTCCATAATGATATCATGCCATACCTATTTTTGAGTAACTGTGGGTTAATAATTCCATCACTTCCCAGAAAATACATATTTGGTTGGAAATAAAGGTTGAAAACAATCATCCTTAAGGAGGGGGCATGATAAATTCTGGCCATGGTTTGTAATGGCAGATTGTCACACCTGGACTTACACCTGCTTTGTGATGTGGGCTGTGATTTTACTGAATTTGAATGATTTGGAGAGTGAGAGAATTCTCTTATCAGGCACCTTGTGGACCTGATCTCAGATTATCATTCCTTCTACACTGCTTGATTCTGCCATGGCTGTTGCCTCTATCTTGAGTATTCTTGTAATACACAAATTATATTAAGAGGGCAGGGATATCAAGAATTTATCTGGGCTGGTTCTGCAATCAGGGTTGAAAAAGCACTTCAAACATTGAAACGTTCAATTTTTAAAAAAATCTTTTCAGCATCTCTCAGCTGAAGAATTAGCAAAAAGGAGAGAGGAAGAAAAACTGAAACCTGCAAAATCTTCCAAAGGTTCGAGACAAATCAAAAGGTATTTGATCACATTTTGTTCTAACAGATCTGCTAGAAATGGAATAAATGTCCTGTGTAGTGTCAGGCTGGAACCCTGCACAGCATTAATATGTATCCTGGTCTGAAATAGCAGGGATGCTTTTCAGATGTTCCGTGCTGGAATTCAGGAGTGTGGGAAGTGACATTTCTGTATTTGGTGGAAGTCATCCTAATGTGGGATGAGAAAATCCAGCAAAGAATACAAGGTTATTCCTCGTCTGCCAAGGAGACAGTGGGAAACTTGAAAAGTTTCCTGACTGTCCTACATCTTTAGAGAAATTTTCTTTCATTTTATAGTTCCTTTGATCCCTTTCAGCTGATACCATGCTGTTTGTTCACGGAAGAAAAGCAGGTATGTACCTCTGAGTGAATTACTGAGAAGGCTCCATTGCTTGGGTTACTTTTCTTATTATTGTGTTTATCATTTCAGGAACCCTTTCAAGTGAAAGTGTCTTCTGAAGCACTTTTAATAATGGATTTGGTGAGCATTAAGTTTTATCTTTCAAAAAGCTGTGATGTGTATGCTGTGGGTTTGGTTCTTTTGTTTAATGAGCAACATAATAAGACCAAGAAAATAAAACAGAGAAGCTGTGGCTGCCCCATCCCTGGAAGTGTTCAAGGCCAGGTTGGGTGGAGCTCTGAACAACCCTTTCTAATGGAAGGTGTCCCTGCCCATGACAGGGGGAATAACAAAATAATCATTAAGGTTCTTTTCATCCCAAACCATTCTGTGATTTTTTCCAGTCAGACCTAGAAGTGAGACTCTAGTACTAAATAAAGCCCTTAAAATGAATGGGTTTTGTATTGTGCTTAATGTACAACTATTGACCTTCTAGGAAAACTAATAAGAGCTTTGCTACTTTACTGAGAGCTTTACTACTTACTACTCTCTGTCATGCTTTAAATCTAATTTGCTTAAAGCTACTTTCTGAAACAGACTGCCTTTCTGGAATCTATAGCTTCATTTTCTCCCAGTCTGGGAATTGATTTTGTGTTTGCAAAGCAATGTGTGGGTTTGTTCAGCACTGCCCAGGCTGCAGTTTTTGAAGCCAGGATTGCCTCATGTATGGAAGTGTTGCACCCTTGCAGTACATATATCTGTGGTGTGTAAATTATAAGCAAATTTAATCTTTTCTGTTTGCTTTAAATGGAAGTACTGGCTATTTGAGAGTCTTGAGTTGTCTTGAGTTTTCCTTCTACATATCCTTGAGAGGTCACTGCCTTGGGAGATATACCACAACTTGGACTTTCCTACTTGTTTCATCTCATTCCAGCACTCTCACGTGTCTCTGGCAGAAGTGATTGGGCTGCTCGGTGGAAAGTACTCTGAAGCTGATAAAATTGTGGAAGTAAGTGTTTGTCTTTTCACATTTTCTCTGTAATAGTAAAACTGAAATGATCATAGTTATAATTTGAATAGATGTAACTTATTTCTAAAAGGCAACTAATTAAATAAAGTTGAAGTTCATAACTGTAGTCTTGAAATACGAGAGTTAAGCTTACATTCAAGTGTCAGCTGCATCATGAGGAAGATCTGGTAAATGCCTCTTAAAACCGTGTAAGTTTTCTGCGCCTGAGGGAGGCTCTTTGCCCAGGTGTGTGCAGCAGAGCCGTGCAGCAGCCTGAGCACAGGCCTGCAGTGCGAGATGGACCCGGTGTCCCAGACCCAGGCCTCGGAGTCGCTGGCGGCCAGGGGCTTCCAGGTGATCGGCTGGTACCACTCGCACCCCGCCTTCGAGCCCAGCCCCTCCATCCGCGACATCGACACGCAGGCCAAGTACCAGGTACACAGAAACTCCACAGCAGCCCCGGGGCCTCCCTGGGCTGTGCAGGGGAATTCGCTGTTGCACCGACCCATCTTCCATCAGCTCAGCACGAGTTGATGTAAAAGCTGTTCTTTAGGTTTTGGCCTTGCTGTTCTGAATAAGACTGGATTTTTGTGTGTGGTGTTTTTGGTGTTTTTTAGAGCTATTTCTCCAGGGGTGGTGCCATGTTCATTGGGATGATCATAAGCCCTTACAACAGGAATAATCCTCTTCCCTATTCCCAGATCACCTGTCTGGTCATTAGTGATGAGATCAGTTCTGACGGTTCCTACCGTAAGTACCCCTGTTTAATCCAGTGTCTTAATTCTCCTTTTCCTTTTGGGTGTTGAGGGGAGGATGCCTGGTTTTGAACCTGAGAAATGGGTATTTATGTATTTCTATTGATAATATGATGGCATTATATAAATGGTGTCATTTCTAATGGTAACATGGGCTGGATAAGCCAGGAATTTCACTGAAAGAATAAACCTGTGGGTGTCTGTGCTGTCAGGACAGGAATACACAAGTATGAATACATATGAGATTGATCTTCTGTGTTAATAGTTCCCACAATTCCTGAAAGAAGTGAAAGGGTTGGGACTCAGGTCCCTGTTATTTACATACAGAATCCATGTGAGCAGTTTAGAAACTGTTTCCCATGTCTTACTTGGCCTTTATTGCGTTACAGCATTTCTGAACAGATTCTCTGCTGGAGGAGACAGAAGTAAATAGCAAAGAATTGGCTGCTAGAGTGGCTAAAAATCTTTAATTTTTGAGTAACGTGGCATTCAACAGGTCAGAGGATCAAAGAAATGTGCCAGCTGCCCAGGGGAACGCAAGGCACAAAAGCTGAAATGGTGCTGGCATGAACTCCCACCTGAGGGAACAAATTCCTGATTAAAAATACCACTGACATTTCATGAAAACAGGATCTTTTCCCTTCTGGAACAGTTAAGGACATACCACATAAAATTTGCTGTATTGCAACTGATGATCAGATCTTCTGCTCTTTTCCTGACACAGATTTGAGGAAAAATTCCCCTGATAACAGTAGATGGTTCTGGTAGCTGCCTGTTCTCTCTCCTCCTCCCTCTGTTTATAAAGTCCTGATTTTTTGCATCCACACTCCAAGGTTTCCAGTTCTCTTAGCACAGCTGTAGCCAAGGCCTTGTGAGCCCACATTTCCCTCTGGATTTTCCTGTGGAAGCAGACATTTGCCTGGAGCCTCACTGCACAGTCCTGGGGCAGGGGGAGCAGGGGCCACATCTGTGCCCCAGTTCCTGTTTACCACACTGAGACTCCTGCACTTTTATCCTCTTTTCCCACACATCCCACCCTTGTTGGGGGGAGTTAAAATACTGGCAAACTCTATTGCCCTGAGAGGTAGATATTTTTGTAGGCATGCGCATTTTCTGTCAGAGGATTTCAGATTTCTGAAATCTATTTAGCTCCTGAAATCAAGGTTTTACAAAATGTCATCTCCTCTGGCTCTGTGGAAATGATTTACTGAAATGTACAGTCTCTTTCTTTCTCCCTGATTTTTAGTAAACAAATTGTGTTCTGCAAATAATTTTCTGATGGTTCTTTTAAAATATTTTCTAGAATTCTCTTCCCCTACCTGCAGTAAACTAGAAGAATTTCTTCATTTCTGAGCAAAATTCCCTTGAAATTAAAAACAATAGCCAGCACTTCACCATCAGACCATTCATATTGAAAACCCAAACCTTTTTTATTAATTTAATAACTATATATAACTCTTAGATCACAAAAATGCAGCTAAGTTAAAAACACTCAATTCATTTTTTCATTTCTGGGTTTGTTGTAGATTTCTGTCCTTCCTTATGGAATAGGAATTGGCAAGGGCAGGGAGCAGAACAGATTTGTTCCTACTCCCACCAGAATTAAATTTGGAATCCAAAACACATCATCCTTTAACTTCCTTAATGTTGTTAAGGCTTCTGCAGTCAGTAATAAATGAGGAACAGTTATGGGGAAGGAAGGGATTGCACCTAAACTAAACAGGAAAAAAACAGTGGAGTGGAGCAGAAACACTGAATAATGATCTTGAATTGATTGCAGGCCTGCCTTACAAATTTGAAATGGAACAGATGTTGGAAGAGCCTCAGTGGGAATTAATATTTGAAAAAACAAGGTGGATAATTGAGAAATACAGATTTTGCCACAGGTTTGTGTCTACTTCTGTTACAAACAGCCAGGTTGGAATTTTTATACATTTATTGTTACGTTTCAGTCAAGACCTATGGCTGCTTTCTCCAGCACTCCTGTTTGTTTTTCTTCCAACAGCAGTGTCCCCATGGATAAAATTTTTCATAGAGATTCTGACCTGACTTGTTTGCAGAAAGTAAGTTTTCTTCTCTTAACTTCTTAATGTTAGATTTTTTTTAAAATGCAAATCTGTTTCATGTCAGAAGTCACCTAGAGTTACACTTCTACAAATCAGAGATGTAAATTAATGATAATAAATTATTTCTGTGGCACAGCTTATGTACTTACAACACCGTGAAAATAAAGATCCTCCTCTGAGAGAGGTGGGGGTGTGGTTATGTGCAGAGGTTTGACCCTCAGTTTGGAGAGGAATTCATGGCAATTAATTACTCAGGTCTCACCTCAGCATTTTGTGTGCTTTCAGTGTCAAGACATGCACATGTCTCAAGAGCAGATTTGACCTTCCTTTGTTCCATCAGTAAAATAATGCTGTGCCATGTTTGTCATGGATAAGTAGGAACTTTAATTTTCCAGTCAGTGTAGTCACTGCTCTGGAGCTCTGACTAATGGCAGCTGTACCATTATTGCACAAACAAGACAGAAACTCTGCCCAAAGCAAAAGACATAAACAGAAAACTTGCACACAGTAATTGCACACATTGGGTTTTTTTTGTTCCCTCTCAATACATCTTTGCTTATAAAGTGTAAATCTAAACTTGAGTTGGTAGAATGCTGTGAAATTTAGTTGTTGGGTAATTGGTTTTAAAGACTTGGATTTAGATCACCCTGTTCCTTTAAAATTTATAATGTACAAACACTTTTTGTAGTGTTCATCCTAAATAAATAAATAAAAATCTCTTCGCTAAATAAGTAAAAATAAAAGTGGGGGGAAATGAGGATTTAAAACAGATTTCCTTTTCTTTTGCCTAGCTTTTGGAGTGCATGAGGAAGACTTTGGGCAAGGTAACAAACTGCCTCATTGCTGAAGAGTTCTTGACTCAGATAGAAAACCTATTCCTTTCCACATACAAGAGTGAAAAAAATGCTGAAGGAAATGAAAATGAACATTCACACGAGTTGCCAGTATGATGGCTTTGGAATTCTGATTTCATTTTTTAGTTTCTCCCTTCTTCTCCATTATGTCAACTCTTTCAGAATTGTTATCCCTTTTAATAGTGACTGTTAAGAATCCGGTGTCATCTCCTTGTTGTGGTTTAAAAACACTTTGAAAGCTCCTAATGTGTGTGACCTGTGTGCCCAAGGAATGCTTAATGCTAATGAGTGCCATGGAGTTAATGATTGACAGCCTGATGTTTGGGAAGGAGGACACCCTGTCAGGAATGCTGTGCATCAGTCTTCAAGGAGAGTTTGTCCTCTCTCAGATCTTTCTGTTTGGGAAATCTTCTCTAATGTTTTTATCTACAGGTGCACATCTAACTCAGAATGGATTTAGAGAGTGTCATTTTGAATGAGTTCACAAAAGGGAAACTTAACTGAAATGAGAGTTTTGTAGCTCAGACTTTCTTGGTGTCCAGTAAGAAGTTTCATCCAGTTGTAGCAAAATACATCACCCAATTTCTTTTTGTACTATTATTTTTCTTACTACTTTCCCCCATTTATTCTGATGGTCAAGTAGCTTTTTGGCACATTCTTTGCTATCCTGCTTCTATACTGGGGAGGAAAAGCTGAAGAGTTTCATGACTTCTCAGTAGTGGCTGTGCTTGTTTCCAGTGGAAATGTAACTCCTGTCTTACTACAGGTTACATCTTTCTGACCTTCCATTCTACAGGGAGGTTTTATGTTGTTCTCCAGATCATTGTGGTTTGTCCACTTCTAATTGCCACTGTTTCCTGTGGAAACGAGAGCTCCTGATTGATGGCAAACTGAGTGCAAAGAGCAGAAAAGGATTTGTGGTTTTGAAGAAAAAAAATCCCCACTTTTATATTCAGAGTCTTCTCTATAATGTACAGTTCAATAGAAAAACACTTGTTTATATCAGTTCCTCAGTTATGATTTCATACAGGTATATATTTAGATAAATCAGTCACAGATTGATCTTGACTGAGAAGTTTCCTGATTGCAACTTGGAAATGTTTCATGAGCTGTATCACTGTGAATCTTTTTAGGAAAAAAATGTGCTTAAAATGTTGCTTTCTAAATACTTAGGAAACTTGACTTGTCTACAGGTATTACTATTTACATATGTTTATCCTGGGCAGAGTTTCTCAGAGAGGTCTAAAATATATTTGAAAGTTTCAAGCAAGACTTGGAGTTTATATCAAGGGGGAGACAATGGACGCAATTTTTATTTTAAGAAAATATGTGTGTGTGTATATTGTATATATATAGTTCTACATAACATAAATGGAATTTTAAGATTTTATATGTTTCAACTTTTTGTTTGTATAAAGAGTTTGAAAAGCTTTAAAATCACAGAGTTGCATCCCAAGGAGGGAACTCCTTCAAAGGAAGTTAATGTTACATTTTTGTCAGGCCTCATGAGTGTCTCTGTCACTAAGGGGAAGGAGCAGATGAAAATGTGAGCCCTTGAAACTCAGTGATTTTCCCACATTTAGGAGCTGTGGACTCAAGAGTACTGGTGGGTGTTGTGTGCTCTATGTTCAGATGTGCTGGTGCACAGCTTTAGGTCCCACTACTGTGTGTAATTTACCACTCGGTGTATCCATCTCTCTCTGGCCTGTTGGCTCAGCCTGCATTTACTCTAAACTCTCATCCTTGGGGCTTCCTGACCACCACTATTGGATTCCTGGATTCCTGGCTAAGCTACACTCCAGGTGGGAGAGCATTCCTCCTCCTCAGTCATGGGGTGTTGGGTTGCAGTTCTGCAGTTTTCTGGAAAATCCCCCAGTGCCAATGGCCTGACAGTTCCAGTTAGAGCTGCTGGAGGAGAATTTAGAACTTCTATTGTCACAGCACCAGGAAGTAGATCCTGCTCATTGTCCACACACAGTTCCCAGCCCTTTGGGGATGAGTCAGGATTAGCCAGGTAGTGGAAACAATGTCCTGGCTGCTTCCTTCTTTAATGGTCACTGAGGTAAAGTAACACAGTTGTATTGTTGTATTTAACAGTGGTGTCATGTAAGGGAATTTTTGAGTAACCCAGACACTTCAAGTGATTTTTCTGAGGACATGGGACAGGACTGAGCCTTTGACATGCACATAAAGGCTCCAGAATTCCAAGTGTTTGTTGCAGGGTGCAGGGAGAAAATACAGTGCTTGTACCATCAGGATCCAGTCTAGCACACAGAATGCTATAGGAATTGAAAAGAGCACAGTTGTGATGCTGGCCAATGATTTTGTTGACAGGAGCCCGGGTAAGAAAAGGAACTAACCTACTTTCCATCATTTAGTTTCCCTGAGTGGTTAATGATAAGAGTTTGGAAGTTGCATGCTTCCCAGGAAATAAAAATCTGTTCAACTAATATGCCAGTTGTACCAAACACAATTTAGGCATGAAAGTTTTTTATTAAAAAGGTTTTCTTCCCCCATCCAGGCTTTGTTTCAGTGGACTGTGCAGACTAATCTGTTCTTCTTTTCCATAGTGTTACACCTTACCAAGTTGTTACTCAGGACAAGAGAAATTGCTGAGTAGTGAGTAGAATGATACAGTTTTAACTGTAACAACAGGTTAGAAAACGAAAAAATAAATTAACAAAAAACCCACAAAATAATCCCAAACAACTCCCCCCAAGATGTCACTTCTGGCAAATATCCCTATGGGCATTTGTTGGCTGAATCATGTTTTGCTCTCCCAGTTGCCAGCAGTGCTGCCTCACAGGGGTACAGATCTTGCGTGCAAGGTGAGGGGACATCCCTAATTTTATTTTTTTTAAACTAACCAATTTGCCAGAAACAATCCCATTGAAAAAAACTTAATCCATAACCAAGTAAAAAGTTAACGCTGTTGCCATCGATATTTATTCAGTACTTTTTTCCTTTGCTTGCTTCTCTGCTATTTCTGACTGATGATAGACAAGAGTCTGCTAATAAAGACTGGACATGCGATACCCAGAAGGACGTGTCAGTGTTTGTACCATCTTGTCTCTGGGGCTGGAGTTTCTTTGTTCGTGTCGGTGGCAGTGACCGAGTGACAGAATGAACCTGGGTTCCAGCAGAGGGAGCTTTGTCACAGCTGCTGCCGGAGAGGAGCGGGACTCGGAGCTCAACTGTTCTTACGTGTGGGTGAACTTGCGGCCAGGGAGCACATCCAGGGCAGGGGTGCCTCGCTGGGAGGGGTTTCCCTCATTGTTTTACGCCCCCCGTGCTTTCGTCTCCCTCAGGCGGTCCAGCGGTGCTGGGGGCAGGGACGCTGCCAGTGTTTGCCACAGCACGGCACAGTCCTGGCTCAGCAGTGCCAGGGGTTTGCACGGGCACACCCTGAAGGTGCCCAGCAGGTCCCTTTCCATCAGCCACATTCCCACGTTCCGAGTGTGTGCTTCCAGCTCTGGTACAGATTCCTTCCTGCTGTACTCTGCTGGGCAGGGCTGAGCCGTGGGGGCAGAGTGGGTGTAGGGGGAAGAGAGGCTGTGGAGGAGGACAGGGCACCCCAAAAGGGGGATGTGGCACAGCAGTGCACCCCAAAAGGGGAATGTGGCACAGCAGTGCACCCCAAATGTCTATGTGGGGAGGGAGTGGTGCTGTGCACCCCCAGGAAGTGAGGGATAAGGCCTTCATCCATCCTCACAGGACATAGCAGGTGGTTTAACATCCCAAGGAACGCTGTAATCACACGTGATGCTGGACAAAGTATTTAATGGCCTAGATAAAAGTATTCGGGTTGTTTAATTGCTGCTTTACACAGACCTACTGCCCTACTTTTACAGGGTTTAGAATTGTGCTGAGAAATTGTTTCCATGGAAGCAGAGATCACTAAAGAAATAATGCACTCCGCATTTCCTACAGGACTATTCCTTTTTACAGCCTGCTGTTCTAAATAATTAACTCTTGTAGTACTGTTGCAGCTTAGCATGGATTAAAAGAAATAATACTATTTTGGTGTCATAGAGGCATTACATTTTTTAATATATTTAAATATATATAAGTAGCTGGATATATAGAGAGAGAGAAAGTTGAGAGATTTGGAGAAACTTGTCTTTAAAGTAAGTCTTTTCCTTCCTTATTTACAGAGTGGAAAATCCACCAGTAAAAGGAAAAGTCAAGAAGTGCACTTTTATTTTGAATTATATTTCATATTTGGTATTTAAATAACGTGAAATAAAATAGACAGGATATGAGGAGGTAGGTGATATCTAAATGGATTTTGACTTTGAAGGAGGGATGTGAAAATTTAAAAAAAAAAAAGGACATTATTGTAGTGTGGGTAAATAAATGACTTAGAAATGGGAAAAGAGTTGCTAAACTATTATAGAATCATCAACATGACAAATTGACTTACCTGGCAGTTTTAATAATAGTTTTAGCTGTAGATCTAAATTATTTTCCAAGAAAGATAACTGCAGTTATTATTACCCGAAGGAATATCCAGATTGTGTCCTGCTTTGGCAGAGGGTGTTTACATCCCATTTCCATGTGGAGCTCTGATTTTATGGCTGTTCTGAGTTCTGAATAGCCCCTGGCAGGCAGGGTCCTTCCTTCCTTCCTTCCCAGAGCCACCGCTGCAGGAGCTGGCTCGGGCTGGAAGAGGGGCAGGGCTCAGGTAAGCAGAACACAGGCAGGAGCTGACTGCAAGACACGTGGCTGAGTGCAGTGCACACACTGCTCTGTGGTCATTACTGGTCTCAAAATAATGGTTTATAAAGAGTCTGACAGAGTTTGAGAAATCAGATGAATGGGACTGACAATGCTAATGGGAAAATCTTTGTCAGCTGCTGCCAAAGCACATGGAAATGGTAATACAGGTTTGTAGATCGCTGGGAGATTTGGGAGCCTCTGGAGTGTTCTGTGAAAGGCATTATTGAAGATCAGATTAAAAAATTTCTTCAGAAATAACAAACAACTTTGAAAGGGTAACATAAGTATGAAAATCAGTATTCCTAGTGCTGCCTTGGGACGAGCATGTGCCAAAGGAAAGGTGGGAGGGAAGCTTTCCATGCTGGAAAATGAGGTTGATCTCTGCAGGAGAGCAGCCATCAACCTGGTCAGCTGTGGTTCCTCTAGAAACAGCAGCTGCTCCAGGCAGCAGCCATCAAACTCCCAAAGGCTTTACTTAATAAAGCTATGGGAATAGAAAGTCCATAAGTGATAAGAATCTAGATAGTGGAATGATAGAGATGCTGTGCAGTGAAAGACACAGGAACCACCATGATGGAAGTGGAGTGGATTTCCTGCAGAAGTGGAAGAAATTCCTTAAACAGCCGTTTGCATCCAGTCCACACAAAGTCTAAAGAAGGAGAAGGGCCAGCTGCTTGTCTTTAATCCACAACGGAAGCGCATGGCAGGAGCTTGGCTGCTGTGTCTTTCTTCCCTGTTTCCTCATCAAGCAGGAGCGAGGGAGGCAGCTGGAGGCAGGTGCCACTCCCTGAGAAGTAACAGGGAGCTGGGAAGCTGTTGATTGGGATTTGGGAAGGAGATGCCAGTTGTTTTGGAAGAAGAACCTGTTTGGTGGGTCTGATTTGAGTCAATAAAGGGAGCAGCGCGCCAGTGTGTAGGAATGAGCAGCCTCCATCAGTGGGTTAAAGCTTTGGATGCTGCCTGCTGTCGCTCAGGACTTTATCTGTGTTTTCTCCTGCACTATGGAGCCTCTGTTTGGGGTTGTGCTGGGTTTGATTCTGGCAGTCGCTTCACCAGCCCACGACAGCTGTACCTGTGAGACCAACAAGTGGGCAGTGTGCGCCCAGGACAGCGCTGGGAACTGCACCTGCAGGCTGGCAGGTTCAGCTCACCCTCTAGACTGCTCAACCTTGACTTCCAAATGCTTCCTGATGAAGGCAGAAATGATCCCCCTGAAGGAGAAGCGCCTCTGGAGACCTCCCCACGGGGTGTCAGACAGCGATGGCATTTACAACCCCGACTGCGAGGACAGCGGTGACTTTAAGGCCAGGCAGTGCAATCAGTCCAGCACCTGCTGGTGCGTGAACACGGCGGGCGTGCGGAGGACGGAGAAGGGAGGCAGGAGCCTGAGCTGCAGCGAGCTGGTCCGGACCAGGTGGATCTACATCGAGCTGACGCACAAGAGAAGCCCCAGCGCCTTCGGTGTTCCCGACGTGGAGAAGGCCCTGACTCGGCTGTTTGAGAGCAGGTACAAGCTGCACCCCAAGTACATCGCAGCCATCAAGTACGACCCCCCACTGATCCAAATCCGCCTGGACCAGAGCAAGAAACCCAGGTGGGATGTGGATATAGCTGATGTGGCCTATTACTTTGAAAAAGATGTGAACAATGACTCTGTGTTTCATTCCAACAGTCCATTAACTGTCTCAGTCAATGGAGATGCTCTGGCTATTGAAAAGCTCTGGATTTACTATGTGGATGAAAAGCCCCCGCAGTTCTGCATGAGGCAGCTGGCAGCTGGCATTAGTGCTGTGGTCACCGTGGTGCTCCTGACTGCTGCCATCGGCGTCGCCGTGCTGCTCATCCTCAGGTGGCTGCGCACAAGGACATATAAAAATTTTGAGTGTAAAGAAATGAGGGAAATTAAAGCCCCAAGCTCAGAACTGCCCTGAGCTGAAAGAAGAACAGCAATTACAGGAAGAAAAGGAAAAAAAAGGCACAAAATACAAAGAACAGACTCGGAATATGTGATGGATTTGGAGTTTTTTCCTTCCTACAGGAATTTGTACAGTGAATGTTCTAAATTATTCTTGTTTAGTAAGAATAAATTTTTGGAGTATAAATGAATTAGGGAGTCAGTTACCTAAATATTTTAAATGACTCCTACTTTGGGGGGTAAGAAAACTGTTACAGCTGTAGCTGTGTATATAACATAACACAGAATGCTGTCGCTCCTGCTGCAGGCCTGGCTCAGATTGCTTAAATACTTAAATACCCTGTGGGGTTCTTGGTGTATCTACTTACTGAAATTAAAACACTCGCCTCAGCATATTTGGGCTATATTGCTGCTTTTCTCATGGTAGACTTTTTTAAAATGCAGTTTGGTTTTAGTTCATAGGGACTTTGAAGAAAAAAAGTTTCTGGAACCTTTTTATCAGCAAATAATTTCATATATATTACTAAATAACCATATAAGATAATGATAAGATCTGCGACATCAGAGGCTTTTATAAAGTGATTTGTTAGGGAACATCCCAGGTGTTGGGTCACTTCCAGGTGCAGAGATCCCGAGTTCCTGGGTTTGTATTCAGGCAGCACAGAGCTGTTCCCACTTGTGCTCTTTAATAAGGGTCTGACACTCCTCATCAGCAAAGACCCCTTGACCCCCATGCAAGTGTAAGTTAACCTCAATGTTCTGCCCACATTCCAGCTCTGGTAATAGCTTTCTGTCTACCTAAATTCCCTGGGCCATTTTAATGGGAGGAGATATTTTTGAGTGTTGTACAGCTTCACAGCAACACTACACAATGCTCTGGGACAGGCTGAAAAAGAGCTTTATTCTAACTGGGCTATGGAGGGAATTTAAGAGCAGAGTAATTACTGAACTTGGAATTTGGCCAACACACAGCTGGACTGCTTTGCTACCTACTCATCTGCTGCCTTCCTGGTTTGGAGAGTCATACCCACCGTGAAGGACATTTTAAAGAAAATAATGCTGGTGGGAATGAATGTTGGGATATTGTCAGTTCCACTCTCTGTGCTGTGGATGGATGTCCAGGTCCATCACTCTCATCTGCTTCCCTCAGCAGCACCTGCTCCACCTGGGCACTGCCACAGGGCCAGCAGCTCTTTTCTTCTCTGAATTACTTTCAGTGTTGCTCGTTTGTAATTCTAACAACAGTCAGGAATGCGCTACTTCCACAGCAAACCATTCAATATGCAGTGCTAGTTCTATTGAATGGAAAGGATACCAGGGAAAAAAGGGAAGAGGCTTTGATTCTGATTCTGTCTTTGTTTATAGACACTGTTGAGCAATAACATTTGGTTCAACATACACCATTTCCATTTGACCTCACACTTGTTCACTTACCTGCTGGAAAATTCTGGGTACACAGTTTGGGGCAGATGCATCACGTTTTCCCAAAATAAGATTTTTTTGCAATTCACAGTTTTGGAGCAGGGTCTATAATTCATTGTGTGCCTTACAGCAACATGTTGAAGCTGGTTGTTTGTCAGTCAGGAATACACATTTGTCTGAGAGAAGATGAAGTGAGAATTTGAGATCTAGGCTGGTGGATCTTTCCATGTCATAGGAAAACTCAGAACCATGTCACAGGAAAACGCCACAAAATTTTGCAAGTAGCCATTTATAAAACAGACTAAATTAAAAATCTAGAGATGAGCAGCCCTCAGCTGAAGAAATGTAGGATGAGAATAAAAATTTTCCAATACATTGCTTAACCAATTTCTTAACTTATGCAGAACAGATCAAAACCATGTGTTTGAGAGGCTGGTGCTGTCCTTTGATTGGGGATCATGAGATGTACAGTCTTTTCTGGAGATCTACAGTGGCTTTCACCAATCCTTTAAAATCCTTGCATTTTTCTCTTTTACATCATAGGGAAAAAAAACTATTTTCAAGGTGAATTATGAGATTTTATAATATAAACATTTAGACATAACATTCAGTAGGAGAGGCAAACGTGACTAATTGTTGAAAAAACCTTCACAGGTAACAGTGTCAGCATATTTCCTTGGCTCCTGCTTTTCTTTTTAGTAGCTGAGATTGAGAAGAGAGGCTGTTGTGGTGCCATTCAAATTTTTATTCTTCATTGAAGGACAGCCCCATGAAAGCCCTGAGTTGTAGTTGATTATTTCTTTGCTAGTCCTTCAGCACCAGTGGACTGCACACTGGTCAGGGAATGGAAGTGCACTAGGGTAGGTTAATAGGAGGGATAAGATATCTGCAGTTCATCAAGAAAATGAGATTAATTGAAGCACAAGGCTCAGAGAACCTCTCCTTGGACTAGATCATTCTACTTGAATAAAACTGTGTAGAGCTACTGTAGGATGTGGACTTGAACAAACCAAACAGACCTGTTGCTCCTGCTGAGTACTCCTTTCTCTCCTGCCACCTCTCAGGCCAAACCTTTTCTGCACGTGGCAGATCCCGTATTTTACTGTAACAGTCCATCACATTCTGCCTGTTTGACTTTCTTACCACTCCTGATGTTCTCACTGAAAAAGAGACAATGAGCCCTTTCTCACCTTTAAACTTTGCAAAATGAAAATGCTTTTTATTATTCTGATTTTCAGGTTGTTCACTCTAAAATTTCTAGCTATGCTTTTCCTGATGACATCATCCTGTTTTGATGGAATGTTTGCTCATTTTATTTAAGTAATGAAGCCCTGTGCTCTCTGCTGTGGGTTCTGGGTTCTGTGGGTGATAGCAGAGAATGCCTTTGTGCTGTTGCCTACTTGGGTAATAAAGGAGGGTATGCTTGCTTTAACAATGCCAGAGCTAGCTGTTGCCTAAATTATGTTCTGCAGTTCCAGCTGGCTGCCTTGGAAAGCTCAAATGAAACACATGCAGAGAAAAAAAACTCCCCTTTCTGCGCTCCAACTCTGAAGAGGCCAGTGCTGCCCTTTGCTCACAGTGCCACTACCCCTGGGCAGCTGCACAAAGTGAGCTTTGGCCTTCGCTTTCAACTAAAACTTTTGTACCACTCACGATCTGAGGAGAGTGCCAGAAGCAATGGCAGCACTACAGCAAGGAAATGAAAGATAAGGATTAAAATCCTCTTAAACGCTCTTCTCACTACTCCCCCTGGTAAAATCCATGTCTGCCTCTATCTCTGAGTATGTACCCTGGAATTCTTTGGCACGAAATGCCCGTGTTGGTTTGTAGGTGTTGGTGTGTGCAGTTCCACACCCACATTAAAAACACACACATCACTGTTTGTCAGGGAAAACCTCGTGGCAGCAGATCCTCCTCTGTACTCATCACTCTGCAGCCTCAAGCTCTTATCTGTGCAAAACAGTCAAACCTGCTGCTGTTGGGGAGCAGCAAAGAATCCTCTTTTTGTCCCATCTTCACCCACTTAAGAACAATCTTTTAGGGATGTTTAGACTGGGATTATGCCAGATAAGGTTACTGATGAGAATCTTAATGATTGCCATGTAAATACACAGAGGTCCCTCTTGCTGAGATGGTGAAACACCTGCACCTCTGGGATGTTATTGACAACTGGAGACAAGATCCCCCCAACATTTCTTAAAATGTTTAAACCTTGGGGAATCACCCTGGAAAAAGCCAAACCAATATCTACTGCTCAGATATCAAAACCACTTTTTCAGTGAACAGTTAAAGAAGTAACAGATTGGCCCTTCCTCCACTTCTCCTTAATTGGGCCAGTTAATGCTATTAAACAGATCTTCCTCGTGCAGGTATAATTATCCTTTCCAAAGCATTGCCACTGATTTGCCTCAGGGTTTTAAATACTGCAATTACTTTTTTTTTTTTTTTTGTCAAAGCTAAAATTAATCTTTAGTCATTACCATTGCTATCAAAGCAAGGAAAATGAGCTTCCAGAATTTTTGCTATTATTTTTCAGCAGTTCTAACCAAATTTCTTGTACCAGGCTTTACCTAGTTAAAATTTCATCCACGCCAGGCAGCATGACAAGATCCACATTTCATTTGTACGATGATCCCTGGTCCCTGAGGGATTAAACTCCTACAGCCCCACTCCAGCACCAATCAAGCACCACAGAAACAATTAGGGAGACTTTGCATTATCTAAATGAAAGACTGAATTATGAAAATGTGCACTGCTAATTTTCCACTGAGGTTTTTACATGTGGGCCCAGCAGTACTGGTGGTATATGCACCCAACCCTTTTCAGGTGGTTCTTTTGAGACAAATTTCTCTTTTGAGATCAATGCCTGTCCTTGTAAGGCTTGAAGTGAGAAATCTCAGCACTTTTGCTGCTCTGGTTGCACCCAGAAAAGCTACTCAGAACAATTAGAAGGCAACGAAAAGAGCACTCCTTGTTTCCAGCCTCCTCACACATCTTTTGGAATCAAATTTGGCATTATGACAACTTTTAGAGGAACTGTTTTACAGTAAAGTTCCATTTGGTTCAGTAACTTCATTTTCTCGATGTTAAAGCTACTTTTTTAAAAACATCAATGACAGAGATAATGTGCAGCAATAGTTAATACCTATTAAATTCTTAAAGAGCACCCTCTAACTGGTATCTTAGTGGGGAAGGGGAGGGCAAAGGACAGTTAGTACATACCGCAGCACACTCAGTGGATCAAGGCAGGACATTCCTGTGCACAACATTTGGAAAAAAAATCTTGATATAAATGAAAAGCATTGTCTGATCTTTTAAATGAATGTGAACTCCTGATATTTCAAGTGGCCAAACAGACTAAATGGAATTAAATCCCATTTCTGACTTACAGAAGGTGACAGACTGTATTTTTTTGGCCAAGATTTTAGCCCAGCATTCATGAGCAGAAATGAATTACACTGAAACTTGAATTGCAATATTATCAAATAATAATTAGCTTTTCCTTGGATTTATATAAAAACCCAAACATTTTAATATTTTATAGTGAGTTTTTTTATTTGAAGATCAAGACTGTATATTTTAATGGACAACTTTTTAATTGTGATTATCAAAATTGGTAGCAGGGACACTTTAGTACCAAATACTGAAGTATTTGTATACCAAGCACAGAAAAATACTTTTTATATTCAGAGTTAGAGTACTTTTCATTACTTTTGTTGGATTTGGCATTTGCTTCTGTGAGTAATTTCGTACACATACAAAACCTCATTCAGTTCAGAATAACTACTTATATAAAGAGATACACAAATACTAATGGACACACCCACACAGGAAAATTGTACCTGTTAAGGTGTTAATTGTTTAATTGTACTTAGGAAATCACTTGTGACCTCTAAATAGGTCTTCTGCAGTCTTAAAAATTTTAAATTTGCTTTCTGGTCTTCTTCTGAAACAAGAATTACAGTCTTTTTTTTGAAGAAGAGATGAGGCTTGTAAGCAAAAACTCAGCTACAAAGCTGTCTTAATCGACCTCTCTTTACTAAACAATATTCTATTTTATTTCCTCAAGGAAAAAAACGTTGTATGCACATGTCTTCATTAAAATTCAAGAGAAGCAATAACATAAATTACAAGTTAGAATGTTTTTTCCACTACACATCTATTTAGGGAAAAAAAACCCCCACTCTACAACTTCCAATTGCTCAACTGTTTACCAGATTTTCATCTAGAGGTATATTTAGTGCTGGTATTTGATAGATCCTATAATTACCTGTGCTGTATTTGCTGCTTGCCTGCTTTGGAGTTTTAATTGCAAGCGATGATACTTGGGGAAACTTTAGAAGTACAGAATGTAGAACACAACTTTCAGCCCCATCCTCGCACACTCAAAACATCCATTGATTTTAAGAAGAATTTAGCCAAGTCAGTGTCTTGGTCTAAAAAGACAGGTGTCTGCTAAGGAAGAAAACACAAACCCCCTCCCTCCAAATCACCACAATTTTTTTAAAAATTAAAACGCTCTCAGGCAAAAAAAATATGGGGATAGGAATAACAGTTTTTACTAGGAAAAAAACTAAAGGAAACAAAGGTACTAGTACCAGCAAACAACAAAAGGAAACAAACAAACAAACAAAAACCCTGACAGAGTCAAGATATGACCTGCCACCCTGGGGCAGGGTGTGGATAACAGTCCAGTTGAGCAGTGGCTGCAGTTCTCTTAGAGTGGAAGCCACGGCTCTGTCAAAACAACAGTCCAGCAGAGAAGAGTGTAGGCAGATGGGTCTGGTTTTCCTCTGCAAATCCAGTGGAGAATCCAGGCTGTCTTTGCTTTGAAAGTGTCTCTTTTTATTCCAGTAGAAATGCTTGGCCCCTCCCCCTGGGCAGAGCACCTCACAATGGGAATAATGTAATTTTATCAGTCATGTGGAGGCACTCAATGGCCCTTTAACAAAAAACGTCTTCCCAGGGGAGGTATTGTTTGTGAAGAGATAAGGGAAACCTGCCCAGATAACAACCCCCTCTTTATCAGATGGCAAATAGAATATCTTATTTTAACAATCCAGGACAGTCAGGAATGCAGGAAGAGCTCCTATATCCTCTATGCAGACAGAGTTAAATAATGTATTGGAGAAACAAATAATTGCAAAAAGAGACACGTATGTTTTCAGCAGACTCAATAAAAAGTGGAGACACTGAGATGGAAACCAGTATGTTTTCAGCAGACTCAATAAAAAGTGGAGACACTGAGGTGGAAAAATGGTAGTAGGTCTTAATGGCTTAGGAATGGAGAATTCCGGATACAGAAAACAAGAAAAGCAAGTTTTTACTTTTCTTAAAAAACAAGAAATACAAAGCCTAGTAAGGACATTATTGAGAGCTTTAATCTCAGTTCTTCATTTCTGACAGCTGGGACACACAGAAGCTTTGGGTTAGACAAAGTGCTTTTCTGCTGCTACAGCTCAGCTGGTTTTGTGACTGGAGCAGACTGTCACAAAAATTAATGCTGTGTTACTGACTGACAGATTTTACTCTTCATACTTTTTATGATAATAGAGCCTGGGCAGGTCTTAAAGGAACATGTCAGAGGAAATTATAAGATTATCACTGAATTAAGTTGCTTCTTGGCCTGGACTGCAACAACTGGTCACTAAGTATTTCCCTTGGCAATGACCATCAATGCTTAAGAACTGTCACAGGTGGGCTCTGGTAATAAAAAAAAAAAAGGTGGAATAAGGAGTACCTCAGCAAACACTGAACAATACTCAGCTGTGCTCATACACCGGGGATGTGGCTCTGGAAGGCAAAGATTTGTGTTTCTTTACCTTCCACAACAACGGGGCCTCTGTTTACCGTCAAAGCACCAGAGCTTATGTGCACCTGGGCTGTCCTGTCATTACCACACATCCCAGCCTCACCCTCCCTCAGCAAATAACCTGGTTTTTGCATCACATCGCTCAAGATGTACTTGTCAGCCAGAGGAGTAGGACAAGAGCTACACAGTAAGTTAGCAGCTTGCCATTTTCTTGGGAAAAACATCACCTCTGCTCCTACTATGGCAGCAGATCTGACTGCTCCCTGCCTGGGAGTGTCACCAGCCCTTTGGTGGCAGGAACCACTTCCCATTTCAGGTCCCCAAAAACAGAATTGCAGAATCAATCAGGTTGAAAAAGACATCTGAGACCATCGAGTCCAACGTGTGACAGATCCCCACCTTGTACACCAGCCGAGAGTACTGAGTGCCATATCCTTGAACTCCTCCTTGGGCAGCCTATTCCAATGTTTAGTCACCTTTTCTGTTAAGAAATTGATCTTCGTGTCCAACCTGAACTTCCTCTGCCACAACTTCAGGCCATTTTGTCTTATCCTAACAGTTGTTACTTGTGAAAAAGACTGACCTCCTCCTGGCTCCAGACTACTTTCAGGGAGTTGCAAAAGTGAGAAGGTCCCTACTCAGGGCTGCTCTCAGCCATGAGGTTGTTGCCCACAAAATGGGATTGTTACCTGGTGTGCAGCAAGGCAATAATTACACACTTGAGATACTTTTTATTACAGAGCTGCACTCTGGTTCTCGGAGTCCACGAATCAAGCAGGACCACCAGGCTTTCCCTGCCATTATTTATAGGCTGGAATTCATAGTAACTTTCCAAGCACAGGCCTTCTATTATGATTGATTACTAATTTACATACAAGTTACAAAGCCCCAGCTGGCTTCTACACATGCTCAAGGAGAGGGTCTTCACCTTGACAGGGTTTTTTTAACTTGTAGGTATGATTTTTATTATTATAATTATCATAGTTCAGCTATGGGGTACACAAACTTTGAGTACTCTGTCGAGTTAGCAATGTATACACAGTTATACATCAACACCTTGATTTGCTGCATCCCTAAATCTTCTTAGTTCCCGGATGTCCTTGACTAGGGGAAGCTGATTTAGGTTTGAAAGCATGCAAACATATTACATCAAAGAACACCCTGATTTAAAATAATCCTGAAACATTCCACATTTTGCAACCAGGTGACACGGAAACCGCGCGGGCAAAGCCAGGGTTAAGGCACTCGGGAGAACGGGCTCTGCGCCTGAAGAGGGGCGCCCCTGCTGCCCGTGCTGCCGCAAAATGGCGGGCGCTGCCTGAGGGGAGCGGCGGTGGCGGGAACGGCGGCGGCCCCGCCTGAGGGAAGGGACGCGGGGAACGGCGGCCGCTGCAGCGGCGCGGCGCCCGTCCGGCCTCCCGCCCTCCGCCCCGGCTCCAAATCGACACCGGCTCCGCGGTGCGGCCCCTCCGCTGCCGCCTCCCGCGGTGGTGAGTAGGGGAGCCCGGTGGAAGAGGTCGTTCCCGGTCTCTGGGACGCGCAGCTGTGAGGCGGCCGGAGCTGTCCCTCGCCTCCCCGCCCGCCATTACCCGGGCGGGCGCCTTAGAGTGACTCGTCTCCCTCATTTCCCACTCCCGGCTCCTCACATCTGCCCATGTCACGATGATCGCGGTTACCCCCGAGGGTGGCGGGGCTCGGGGAGAAGCAGAGGCCGCGATCGGAGCCAGAGGGTGAAAATGACAGCGGCGGGGCCCCTCAGGCGGGAGGGCCTGGGTCTATCCCGTGCCAAGGCATTTCCATGTCCGGGAGCTAGAGGCTCCCAGCTAGCGGAGACTTGGTTTCGCGGTGTTTTGTTTCTAGGCCAGGAGTAAAGTACGAGCAACGTGCTCACAGATCTGGTTTTCCTCATGTATAGGAATGGCACCGGTGGGCAGGAGCCCAGCGCGGAAAGGTGATGACCCACAAGGGACACCTGCAGTCACTCTGATCTGGTGGTAATAAAAGTGAAAGGAAAAAAAGAAATCACACCTTCTTTTATTCTCAGTGGTGCAAGATACTGATATCTTTCACAGTCGGAAGCAGGTGGGTGTCTTACAACTGTAACCGGATGCAGTTGTAACTGTGACCTTTTATTGTGCAATGCAGATGTTGACAAAAGTATACATAGTGTCCGTTTGAGGAAAATGAAATCACCATGCAGTTTCTTGTTTGGGTGGGCTTCTTAACACCAGTCAGCTCTTTTTTTTTTTTCTTTCTTTCAGGGTAAACAACCAAAGAAGTTATGAATATCATCTGTGGTCTAAAGCTGTCGGGCAGGAACTGTATTTTGCCTCATTTGGCTCCTTTGTGCAAGCAGGGGAAGTGCAATTATCTCTGTAGGTCTTACACAGGATGGTGCCGAACACAGGGTGACAGAAGTAGATGCCAAAGGTTGGATTTGAATGGAAATGCTAGAAACTGTTTTTTGACTGGAAACCCTGACTCCTGTAGAAACTTGATTGGTAAAGGACTGAGATGCCTTTTGGATGTCCCACATACAAATGGACTGGAAGCGTACAGGAATGCACACCATAGTTGGGGAAGGTTTTTCTCCCAGTCTTCTCAGCAACTGGGGGAGAAGATCCCATCCCTCCTGATCAGTTCTGTAGGACCACCCCCCTGTCACTTTCCTGCTTGGAACATTCAGATCAACAGAACTTTTCACACATCACCATCACTTCAAGCTGCACCAGTTCCTCTTTTCTGGATTATTGTGAAGCCAGCTCAGAAATTATTTGCCATCATTCTTGGAAGGTAAAATACTGTGTTACTTTCCTCTCAGTGCAAGACCCATCATGCAAAGTGTGAGTGTGGGGAGGATGGTAGGTGTGTTTGTAGTGTTGTTTGAGTGACAGTTTGCACAACGAGACATGTTTTTTTCCATTATCAGAGGTGCTAGATGTATATTTTGCTCTTTTCCTTCTCATTTACATGTGGTAGGGGGACATGAACCAGGACAGTAAGGGGCATTCCTTCTTCTCCTGTGGGAGGGAAGAAATGCAGTGGAGTGGAGGCCAATTACAGTATAACCCCCCCATAAGCTCCTACATGAGATGAGACTGTAATAGAGAATAGAGTAACAAATTCCTTTTCAATTATGTCCTAAGTTAACACTGTTTGTGTCTTATAGGAGCATAAGAAACTGGTGGAAGGCACTTCCTCCTAATAAACGGGAACTCTTCAAAGAAAGTGCAAGAAAAAACAAATGGAAGATCCTGCTGGGTGTCAGCAGCTTAGGAGTTGTGTTTGTCATGTTTTATTTTACCCACTTGGAGGAGACACCCATCACTGGGCGCGCTCGACTGTTGGTGTTTGGCAAAGAACATTTTAGGGAACTGTCACAGATGGAATATGATATGGTAAGATTTTAGACAAGAAATTGAAAGTACTCAAAAACTGTTGTTTCTTGTAGTGATGAGATAGTCCTGTTAATGAGATGGGTAAACAAACCTTGTAGTGTCCTCGATGAGTTTTGAACTTCATGCTCAGAACCCTGCAGAGTCCCTTCATCTGTTACCTCCTCCTCTTGTCCCCATCCTTTTTTAGAATTCCCTTTCCACGAGGAGCACATAAGATGCATGTGACGAACATTCTTAACTATTTTTTGTCCATTGAACTAGTCCCTGTAATTTTCAGTTCTGTGATTTCCTGTTGTAAAGTGAAACTTGATAAACCATATTCAAATGTATCCATATTCCCGTCTGTCAGAGACACAAGATAAGAAGAGAACAAGTACAAGGATATTTTCAAATTACATGTTTTATATACATTTGTCCACCTTAAAAATTAGGACCAATGAATTTTTTTTTCAGTGGATGGAGCAGTTCAAAAGTCAAATGTTACCTGAGACAGATGCACGCTACCAGGTTGTGGAGAGAGTTGTTGGGCATTTGTCTGAAAGCAACAAGGACGTCCCCCAAGTCGCAGCTCTCAAGTGGGTTATCCATGTGGTGGACGAGCCAGGTGTAAATGCTTTTGTGCTTCCAGTAAGTTGTACACCACACAAAAAATTAATAATATTGAAACAGCACTTGATATGTCTCCCACTAATTTTTATTCTCTTTGTTTACAGAATGGTCAAGTGTTTGTTTTTACTGGGTTACTGGATGCAGTTTCTGATATTCATCAGCTCTCATTTATTTTAGGACATGAAATAGCTCACGCTGTGCTGGAACATGCAGTAAGTCTTTAAAGAAAGCTGTCTAATATTCTTAAATTATTAATTCTAATTACTCTAGTTATGATTTTCCCTATCATTACCAACCAAATTTTCAGTGTGACTCTATGTAATTAATGCAAATTTGAGTTTGAAATGAGTAGCCTGCTACAGTAGATCCTTATTATTTGTGTAGCACTTAATAAGTGTCACAAGAGCTGTGGTGGTGCCTGTTAACACAAAGGCTGCCAGGGCTTTATTCACAGCTGTACAGGTGGATTATGACTCACTTTCAAGAGTCATTTAGAGTTTGGTCTGCAGATCCCTCTCTTACAGCACATACACAAAGAACTGGAGGTACTCGGCAACTCTGTTACTCCCATAATTGTTGATACTTGCAGAAGTGTATACACTTTTAAAAGTATCTTAAAATACTTGATACTGTTATTATTGGAGCACACAGTTTCAGAATGTTAAATCCTAGAATACCCAGAGCTTGGTTCTTGGATGATTTTGGGAGGGCCACAGTTCACGTCATGGCTTCTTGGGCTCAGTTCAGCCAACCAGCCCTTTAAACTGCTAAAAAAGTATTTCTGATAATAAAAAAGAACTTATCTTGTTTGTATGGAATCCGTGCCACCCAGCTAGCACAGAGGGAAGTATTGCATGATCCTGCTTGTAAATGCTCTGATCAATCTGTTGCAATGTCAAATAGAGCTCTGGAAAACAGAATAATCTCTTTGATTCTGAATTTTAAGGAAAGCAGCAGAAAATAAAAGACAAATACATTATGTGTACTATCCCCTTATCCCATTTGTGATCCTGTCTCAGTGATGTCTTATCTCTTCTCAAATTAATGTAAAGAACAGTCTTTGAGGTATTTTTTATAGATTTTTCATTCACACATGAGGTGTTTCATGGCCTTTTTACTGAAGAACTTCTTCTGTTTGTTTCTTCCATCCTACCTTAAGCTTTGAATCTCTCAGAGAGTCTGATAGGCGGAATGTATTTGTTCCAGCTGTATTTATGCAGCTTATTCTGGCCTGAAAGTACTTTGTATTCAACTGGATTGTTTGTTTGTTTGTTTTGGTACAAGCAGGGAATGTTGTGCTTGCCCTGTTCCTGTGACTCCACAGGAAAAAAAAATCAGTGACTTTTAAGATCTTTCCAAATTCTGTTATGTTCTAAAGAAATGTCAGACAGTAAGGAATGAAAATGGGACAATTTCTGTTTGCAGGCAGAGAAAGCCAGCCTGGTTCACTTTTTGGATTTTCTCTCACTCATCTTTCTCACTATGATTTGGGCCATCTGTCCTCGTGATAGTTTGGCAATTGTTGGCCAGTGGATTCAGAGCAAGTTGCAGGAGGTAAGACTGACATTTTCTATTGTCCTTTCTGGTTTCCTTGGAAAGATAATTTTAATCTTTTGCTACACTAAATAGTAAGTTTTGGGACAAAGGCAAGAGGGGAAATGTAAGCAAAAAATAATGTTTGAGTCTGTTATGGAATGAGATATGTTTTTATAAATCTGATTCTGCTTTAGTTGATGCTGATTTTCATTTGTCATGTTGAAGAACTTTAGGTTTCCCTAAATGACTAGATTTAGCTGCACAATCTGCAGGGACCTGCTTGCCAATTAAGACAGATGATTGTCTTGTGGAAAGGTAACTTGCCCTTTAAAGTTGTATATGGTAAAATGCCAATTTTACTTTTTTTATTTTAAATGGTTGTTAAATACTTCCTAAACCAAATAAAATATATGGAATTCTTTAAATATATTGTTAGTGGCAAGAATGGTTTCCAATATTAAAAAATTGAGAATCTAAACACCTTTTATATAAACCACGCTATAGTACAAGTTACTAAAATAATCTTTTCAGCCACCAAATATTTCAGCAAAGTAAAATTCAGAGGCTTTCTGGTGCCAGTTTTCTTCAGCAGTTTAATTTACTCTCTGGACAGTTACTGATCCATTTATTTTTAAAAAGTGTGTTTTTAAATAGAAATCATAAAACTGGAATCTGAATTAAAGTGAAAGATCTCTTTGGTTTCTTTGACTTGATGCTTTTCCTGAGACTTCCCCCAGTTCCTCAAAAACATGAAATTAAACATAACCAATCTGTTTTGGTAGTTCTTATGCTAATGGGTAGATGTGTGGATTCTGAACATAAATTATCTCTTAAGAGCTTGGATATTTGCACAAGTAGCTAAGAAACCAATACATTGATGAATGCTAGCCAGCATTTTGAAGAGCTGAATTTGGCAAAAACAAAGTGTGAATGAATCCTGAGACTGCTCATAATTTAGACAGCAAGATTCAACTCCCTGTTAGCATCTCTCCTCCTCTCCACAGAATATGGGTATTTTGGCATCCTGGATTGGAGTTGTGCTTTAGATTGGAAAGGGAATCTGGGTTTAAGCTCCGAGTCCTGTGCAAAGGAAACATCATCTATGGGATACTGTCCTGCTTTAAAAGGCTGATCAAACTTCAGCAATGTTGAGGTGATAAATGTTTGCAAAGCCTTCATCCCATAGACAAAAGAAGCTGAATAGAAAATTTAGTTTTTTAGTCACCCAGGAGTGCAGTGTCTGTTTCCCTCATTCAGTATTTGCCTGTTGTGCTTACATGAAAGTGAATAGTTCTGCACATTTTCTCAGGATGTTTCTCTTCCTCTTCTTCCATGACTGTATTTTGCTTTTTAAAGCTTTAGCATCCCATTCTGTGAAAGGGTTATTTAAGCCATGCTGTGGTACTTGCTTCTGTTTCAATATTTGTTTTACTCTTATGTCCTTAGAGGCTTGGCTTTTTGACCTGCTGACTATTGTGTATTTTTTATTATTGACTCTTAAATGTTTCCCAGTGATTCTTTGTAGGCCTTTGGGCATATGAGCTCCACTTCTGCCTTTCCCCCAAAGATAATGGATTTTCTTTCCTTAATAAATTGTTGACTTTTCTTATGACATTTAGTTGGGGTTGTTCCTTAAACTTGTATTTCTGGACTGAAGCATATTGGCTTTGTTATAGAGCAGCAGTTATTTTATATGGGAGCTAAAGCTTAGGAATTATCCTTGGAATAACACCAAGCATGACTCTGAGCTTTACTCATGCCCCACACACCACTATGTACAGATGCAGTACTTCAAACTCCTTTCTTGTCCACCTCACACCGTAAGATTTTTATTTCATGTGAAAATGGTTGATTTTGGGTCCCTGGACTCCCTTTTTTGCAACATACACAGGCAGCTCTGATAATTGATTTGAAAAATCAAATTTGTCTTCTTTTTTGTGTCCAGTTTCTGACAAGGATTAGATCAGGGTTTGAAGTTCTAATTTTTCACTCCAGCACATTCACAGAAGATTTTTTAAACAATTTCATTTTTCAGTAGCTGATGAATACCAGTGTAGGTTAGATAACTCAGGACTCTTCTGTAGGTTACCAATTTCATTTTCCTGTCTAAAAAATGTTTAACAATTAATCAAATAGTTTATCTAACTAACTAGGAAGTGGTGCTTCAGGAATATATGACAGACTAGCCAGGGGTGTCTTTGCTGTTGAGTGAATATATGTGCACCAACAGACCTGGAGCACTTTTCAAGGCTTTTGAAACCTGTATTCCACTTCAAGGAATTGCTTTATCATCAGAGGATTTTTAAAATATATTTATAAGAGCTGTGTGGAAACTAAGAATTTAGAAAGTGACCTCATCTCTGCTTCCTTCTAAACCAGCATGTTTGGCTTTTAAAGCCAGCTTTGGTTGGCTTCTATTTTCGACTTAGGAAAGCAAAACTACCAGTACTACTTTGGAAAGCAGCAGAAGGTTACAGTTACCTTTATGTACTCAAGGGACAGGACCACTTCTTTGGTGCTCTTCATTTCAAACTAGTTTGTTGATTCGTTTTTGGTGTTTTTTCCCCTGAAATTTATAAGGGGGAAAAATTTCTATAGCCAGATAAAGAGCTGATAAAACCTTTTTGAGCTGATAAACCTTTCTCTCTTCTCTAACCTTGCACATTTGCCATTGTTCACTTCACATTTCCTAATGGATGACTAAACCAGGATGTTGTGACAGTTCCTTATCTCTGCAGGAGCAGGCTGTTTAAACAAGTCCTGATTTGCATTTACTAAAACATGACAGACTAGGGTAAGGCTGCCCAAATCTACATGAATTGCATTTGAGAAAAATCACCACTGCCTCTTAGGGTGTGTTAATGCTCTAGAAAAATTGTAGAGGAGTTTGGTCAGCTTTATGTCTTCTAGTTTGATTTCTCAAGGGCAATTTGCAGCTTGTGTTAGGGATAGTCATGGCAAAGGAGTGATTTCTGCATGCAAATATTTATGGCTACATTCCTTATTGTGGGCACTTTGCCATATGAAATAGATGATGACAGGCTTAAAGGCATCATAAAAGTTTAGGGAACCACTGGAATTTTTCACATACAGTTACTGCAAGAAAAATCTTGATGTCAATAAAAGAGTGAAGTGAAAAAATTCTGGTGAAAAGTTGGCATTTAGCTTTCAGTTGCTGCAAAATGACATTGGCTGCTGAGAGGGCCCATGACAATATATTGAATTTGAATTAATTTCAACTGAATACAGGATCAATGAGTTACATATAATGGAATTAGAGATTACATTAAGAAAATTAATACTGATCACATGCAATGTGAGCATGATAGATAAACCCCACTTCTTATGAGAAGGTTAAAAGACAGCTATGAGGCTCTATCTTTGTACACATTCCAAACCAAGGAACAGAGCTTTGATGTGTTTCTTTGCAGTTCATTTTTGATAGACCCTACAGCAGAACCCTGGAGGCTGAAGCTGATAAAGTGGGACTTCAGTTTGCAGCAAAGGTAACTACAACTGATTGGTTTTATTAGCATTAAAAATAAAATTAGCAAAAAAGTAAATACATTTTTCCGTTTCTGGTACAATCAGATGGAGTTTCATTCTTCATATGGAGGTAAACTGTAAGTTTTTGAAGATATGGAGTTTAATGAAGTGGTGGGAAATAAAATAGTTTTTAGGGAAAGAGAAAGTCATTCTAGCTATTTGTATGTAATAACATTGAATTGTGTGAAGTTGTGCATTACCTGCACAGTCTCCTTTCTGTGTAGTTTGTTGCTATTAGAAGAAAACTCCATGTATTTGTAATCAGGAGAACTCTAAATAGGGATCTTCCATAAGTAGGACTTAATTATATGTAAAGATATAAAGATTTACGCTAAACACAGCCATAACAACAAGACAGCTTTGCTAAAGACAAAAATTTGGTCAGAAACTACTCAGCATTTTTTTGTAGTTTATTTTTTCAATTACTTTTTCCCCCTGGGGAATTTAATTCTGTATCAAAGGAACTGAACCAACTCTTTGATTCCTGGCTAAGTGTAATAGACCTATGTGTGAGATACCAGTGAGAGCAGCACCATCTAGTGTTAATATTTCACAAGCAAAATTTCCTTTTAATAATTATTAATGTTTCTCTAAGGAAGAGTTTTTAAAATTAATTTTGATTCTGGGATTAAAACTGCATTTGTTGTTTGAAGTTGTCTAAGGGAATAATACAATTCAGTAAAAAATGTAATTGCTGTGTTTGTGCTCACTGCTTTCTAATACTGAAAAAGTAGGGCCATACCAGAAAGAAATAAATGAAGTAACATATGAGTATTGTCTGCTTGTGCATATAACCTTTTTATAATAATAATTAAAAAAAATAAATTCAAAGGATAAAGCACCACATCTATTCCTGGGATAGGGAATGACAAGAAGTAATTTTCTTATCTTCTGACTACTTGTCCCTTTTTTTTCCTTAGCAAATAAAGGTCAGTGTAAGAAATCTTATTTATTTTTCTTCTCTACTTAAATGTAAACATAGAGAAGTCTGTGGTGATACACAACAGCAATTCTAAGAGTTACTGTTCTGACTTTCTATGGTTAATTATATACTTCTTGAAGAGAGTCAGGAATTGTACAGAATTACTGTTTTATTGTGTCATGGATTCCACAGATCACCCATGAAAGGCTGTGTCATCAGTTACAGAAAAGCATTTCCAATTACTTTTTAGGTATATTTAAGTATTAATTATTATCACCTTGCATTTTTGACTCTCAACTTCTTCCTGTAAATTTGCCTAAATCTGTGTAGATGATTAATTTGTTCTAGTAAATATAACTTGTAATTTGCAGCTGAGCTTTTTTTTAAAGGCCAAGTATATGCCAGAAATTCTAAAACCTTCTTCCTCCTGAATTTTCTTAATTCAGGTGTAAGTTTTTTAAGGCACAGGTGTTAAAAGGAATAGATCCAATGTCTGCATGAGTTTTTTATCACTTTTAGATATTTTGGAACAGCTTTATCCTACCAGATATAAGGACCATCTAAACAGTCTTTAGAGCCTCAAAATTTAAGATGTCTTTTGTAATTCAATATCAATTAGACTGTGTATTTATTACTTTAAACATACAGTGGTGTTTCCATTCCCTTCTGTTCTCAGGCTTGTGTGGATGTCCGAGCCAGCAGCGTCTTTTGGCAGCAGATGGAACTGGCAGAAAGCATCCAGGGGCAGCCCAAGCTGCCAGAGTGGCTCTCCACTCACCCTTCCCATGAAAACAGAGCTGAGCACTTGGACCGCCTCATCCCAGAGGTGAGCAGGGCTCTGAGAAGTGTCTTTTCCTCTTAGCAAAGTTGCCAGAAGTAGTTTGATATTAATTAATTAATTAGCTGCTCTGGTATTGAGTCACAATTTACTCTGGTAGCACCATGCTTATCTTTCTCTTCATCCTTACGGAAATTCTCCATTGCAAAGCTTTCAACCTTAAAGGTTTTATCAAATGAGGAAAAAGCAAGTTAGCACAGATAAAATGTAATTATATTCCAAGTGGTTTGGAGTTTTTTTCTGATTTCTGATCAAAGTGTAATATTTTTTTCTTTTGGATGGCCTTTTGATATAGATGTGACAGTGCCACAGGTCTCACCCACTTTTTCTATTTTTTTTGCCATTTTGGGAAGGCAGTTTTTAAGTTGGATTCCTAAAATGTCTTGACTACTCTTGCTTTTGTAGCAAATAAAAAAATAAAATAGTGTTAAAGCACACCACTGCGACACTGTTCTTCAGCAAGCTAAGCTGTGTTTGGAAATACCTTTTTTATAACCAACTAGCAATTTCTTCTTTTTTTTTAAACTCTCTGTCACTTTAAGTCTTTCTCAGTTCCAAACTGTGAAGACACTTGAAGATTTATTGGCAGAGGGAGCACTGAAATGTTGAGGTGTTTGCTGACTTCAAAGGAGAAAAACAGTTTCATGAATCCTTTGATGAGAATGAATACAGTAAATATTCTAAATGATGGCATAAATCAAAGTCAGCATTAGGGGTAGGAGGCTGGAGAGTGGCTAGACTGGATATTTCAAATTAATATACACAAATTCTGTACTTTGCAAAAGCAGGCCGGGAGAATGTTTTTGATGGATTTTCTAACACATTTGAGCAGCTGAATAGAAAATTATTTTTTGTTGTGGAGCCTCAGTTTTAGCTGGATTGAACATAAAGGATTCAGGATCATTTATTTTCATATATTTGTTGACTGGCTTATAAAGAGGTAATGAAATAAATTACTTCTTATGTTCTACCCCAGGCCTAAGCAAATAACTTAAATAACTGAGCAACTGTGCAGAGCTGTTATTTCTGTCTCCTCTCTCATAGTTTAGCAGGTGGAGCAGCCCTCATCTTTTTACAGCTACTCTCGCTTCCAAGAGCAGTGGAGGCTGGGAAGATCTTCCAAAAGAGAATTGAGGGGAGATGTTTTTGTTTGCCTTTTACCTTAAACATTCTTTGGAGTAGGATGAGAAAACAGGGGCTGGAGATTTCCTGTTTTTAGCAAGTTCACAAGATAAGTGAGGTTGGCACTACAAAACTGGAATAAAGATGAAAGAAAATGTGTGGAGGAGGCTTCTTGTCTGAAGCATTGACTCCCCTTCTTGTGGGAGCTGCTGCCTTCAGGCTGGATTTCAGGCATGGAAAGGGAATGTCAGGCTTTTATTGTTGCTCAATATCAGCCCCTTTTTGTTTCATTATTCACATACTTTGAGTTTTTTAGAACAGGATGTTTACCATATATTAATTACCATTAGATATTCAGAGCCCAGGAGAGAAACCACATTATCAAAAAGGCTTTTTTATCTCTAGTATCTCTCTGTGAAGAAACTGGTACTTCTTAAGACTCAGTGCCAGATCCATCCATGAGTATTACTGGGTTTAATGTGCTGCTGGTTTTGGACCTGAAATGGTTTTCAGGACAATACAGCTCTTACTCTATAATCTTTTATTAGACCAGCTACTGTAGCTGGGACAAATAGGGACAAGACCTTGGACTTCTCTAATCTTTCTCTACAGACTTTTAAGCAGGTTCACAATAAGATGCAATCATATAAAGTGAGAATTTTTCTTCAGGTGATGAAATGTCACATCTCAATGAGGTGATTGAACAGTTTCAGGAAGTGTAAATTAAAGGGGAACTATCACAGGGATCCCTTTCAAGTCATTAAAAGACTGAGAGCAAATCAAATGAGTGTTAAAGATGTTACATCTGGTTTTCTGAGTAAGTTGGAAGCTACAGCCATGCTGAGGAATCAGTAAACAAGAAAGCCATAAGCAGTTACAAAGTGGTGCTGTCCTGGAAACGAAATAAAACAAATGAACAAGATTTGCTGTGTTTTGAAAGTATTTTCCCTTCAGGCAGGGAGGTGTTAGGACAGTAAACTAAGAAAACAGAGTATACTCTTAAATAGGAAACTGAAATCTCTTTGAATTCCTGCATGGAGGCTGAAGAGATGCATTTTATTTTCAGATAAAGAAATCTTAAAATAATTTTGTATAAGGGTGAGAGGACGACCATTATTCTGGAGAGACTGTGGGAGTGTAGTGCCAGAGAGGAGCTACAGGACCTTCTAGTTCATCTCAATGTTTTATTTTCATGTTCTCTGACTTGCTTTAGTGACTGTTTCCAAGTGTGCTGTTCAAATGCAGCGCTGTACATCAGTGGAAGCCTCAGCTAAACTGAATAAAGCAGAAGGTTATCACTGTGCCTTGCCTGTGATACAAATGTTCATCTTGATGTGACATTTGCTTTTTTAGCATCATTTTGTTGGCTCAGATTCCATTTGTGATTCACTGAAAGGCCTATTTCCACTTTCTTGTGGAAATGCCATGGTGAGATCCTTTAGAGACTAATAAGAAGTTAGTAAGTTGGGATATATCAATTGCACTGCTTGTATTGTTTGCTAGGTCAGTTAACTTGTCAAAAAATGTTAATTCATTTACTTTGGCAACACCTGTTTTTGTAAAATCCACATTGGCTGCTTATTACTTTTATTAATTTTTGTATAGTCAATACTTTTTCCTCTGCTGCCTTTTGATATGGGAGATACATTTATTTTCCTTCCTTTTCAAAAGTCAGTTGGTATATTTGCCCTTTGCTTATGGTGTGAACATTACTTCAGCTAATTCTAGTCCTAGAATATGGTAATTAAGCCCTATCAATGTGGAAACAAGGAAAAAAACCCACTGACCTGCATTTCTATCCTCCCTATAAAGTTATTAAATGTTTTGTCACAATTTTTCTTTCCTATGCCAACATCAGTGGAAGGTTGAAAGTATTAACATTATATTTAAGCTGCTTTTCTTCTCCATCCAGTATAGTCTATCAATTCCTTTAATCATCTTTTAACTGCTACTTCATTAAGACTGCAAGGGTTTGAGACCAGCAGGTAGTCTGGTGTCTGTGACAGTGTGAAGGATTAATATTGGGAGCTAAAAATTACTTATTTCTCTACTTGTCTCTGCTGGTAGCTTTACATGAAGGTGTTAGGATGAGGGAGACCTGCCTAATTCTGCCTTCCCTGCTCCCAGACATTGCAGGAGGTGACTGTGATAGTACAGATAAGAAGAACAGCTTCACCTTTGTAACTTAAAAGCAAGAGTTTGGATGTTTTATTTGGGATCTCCTGAACCAACAAGAGTTTGTTTTATTTGGGATCTCCTGAACCAACAAGCAGGCAGGTGGTTGCCTTCACTGGAATGTGTAGTTACAGCTGTCCTGAGCAGAGAGCTGACAAGTTAACTTGGCTTTTCTTCCCATATCTGGAGTTTTTCAGTGACATGTGAGATGATGATGTTCAATAGCTGCCTTCTACCCCCTTGCACAGTTTTATGTCTAGCAAGAACTCGGACATCCACCTGAATGGTAAAAATGTCCACCTGAAGTACTGGTTTTTATCTTTACTGTTCGGACTTTAGGTGAGGGAAACCATGGAAATAGGTCAAGCACTCTATAGCCAGGAAAACCCAGAGATACAAAATTGCTAAGTTAGTTTAAAAGAGGATTATGTTGCCTTTTCCAGGATACAGCCTAAATCTTTATATTCCCATTTGCCTTGAATAACACTGCTTGACATTAATGCAGTCTTGTAGCAGCTTATGTTCTAGAAGAGAACAAGAGAAAACTCTTGGTTTATCATAAATGTCAGTTTAGAAAGTGATTGGTCAGTGAAGCAGAAGTGTTCAGCAGTACAGTCACATTTGGTGACTACATGGATGATCATGCTGTAGAAAAACAAGCTGTGAAACCTTTAGTAATATTTTTTAAAACTTAGACAGGAACAATATTTGCATGCCTAATCCAGACTTGTGTATGTAGTAATTTGAATTTTACATTTCAGCAAGAAACAACTGGAGAAACTCTTGCTACATTTTTGGAATGTGTCTTTTTCCAAAACAATTTGTTAATTTTAAATTCTGTTTGTTTCTAGCCATTTACAGCAAACTCTAGCGAACACTGTAGTAAAGTTAGAGGAGAAATACATTTTGGAACCTCCTTATTAAAAAAAAAAAAAAGAGTTAAGAAGCTCTGTTCTTCTATTTTAAAATCTGCTGTAGTAAGATGTTTCCAGTGCCTCCTGTGGAAGAATATCAAAGTGTTTCAAAATGATGGGCAGTTACTTATGCAGAGCTGTACTGGAATATTTGATTTGATGTTTCAGGCAAAGCTAGTGGATATAAAGCAGATTAAAAATTTCTGCTCTGTCTACACTGCAATGCTAGGACTACTAAGAAAACTGTGTTATTTTCTTCCTCCTCATGAATCCATCTAGAACAAATTAATCAACATGTGTTTTCTGCTGACAGTCCCAAATACTGGCCAGGAGGCACCTGGCTACAACTCAGGACAGCTCTGGCTATTGCTTTTCAGGAATCCATGATTATGAAGTGGAATAAAATGCACATTTGAACTGGTTTTTCTATGAAAGGATTAAAAACAGAGCTGGATCTAAATCTGTCCATGGTTTATGCTGTTAATAAAGGCCAGGACAGATAATATTGAACAAATATGACCATACCACAGTGACCATTGATTAATGGTAACCATCAGACTTGTTTTGGTCTTGGTGTTTCATTTTGCAGATCTCAAAAAAGTAGTTTTCAGTGGAGGTGCAGAAGTCCTAGAGTTCCATGTAATATTTTGCTATACGATACATAGGATCTACTTTTCTTAATGAGTTTAAAGGGGTTCTGTGTACAGCTGCTTACAAAGCACTGCATCAGTTGTTGTGTGCCAAACACAGGAGGTGCCAGTTTGTGTGCTCTAATTAAGGTATGTTCAGCTTTGTGACAATGAACACAACTTCAGCATCCTTTAAAACAGCTGACTTTGAACAGGTTGGCATCAATTTCTCCACAGCGCCTTTGAGATGTGAGATTCATCCACTGCCTTACCTTTCTCAGATTGCCAACCAGACAGGATGATCTGGGGGGAATGTGCTTGTGCTAATGAATTTTGGTTCTCTGGGAGATTCTCTGCCTCCTTTGTGCCTCTACTTTCTTACTTGTAAAACGCAAGCAAGGCACTTACTCAGTGAGCAGGACTAATTTAAAGTTTGGTCTCTTACTGCTGATCTTTTTATCCAGAGAAATTGTTACATTCTAGAGACATTATTTTCTTGTGACATTATTTTCTCATAATACTTGGAAACTTCGAATACTCCAAATGCTTCTTGGAGATGAGATCACTTGTGTAACAGGACTTTAACTATACTGATGAACCACCTGGATCTCTGTGCCAAACAGTTAAAAGTCCATTATGTTTTTTGAGGAGATTTTTCCTCCTTGTTTGAGTCAGACATCTATATATAGTTACTTCAGTAAGAGAAAATATCTGAGGAAGTAAATTATTCAGATCCATTTTTTTCTTGATGCAGTCATTTTCATTTGCATTTGAATGTAAATATAAATATAAAACTATGAAGCTGAGTGCAGTGTGTGGGCTGTGGCTGTGGGCTGGATACACACCCACTTAATTAAGTGGATTTCCTGCTGGGATTTTTCTTCTTTCTGAGGCATTTTAGAATATGGATTGATTCAACATTTTTCTTCAAAGTAGCCTGAAAGGTCTACATGAAGTTTAGTTTATATGTGAATGTAAATGAAAAGGTACTGATGTGGACAGGTATGACAGAAAACATTGGAGAACTTCCTGTCTAATTATGTTGTACCTTTTAGAGTATCCATCCTTGGAGATCGCAATGTGAGAAAATAATTTCACTCTTCAATTTTCCCGTTGTTTTACCATATTGCAACATTTTGTCACAGGAATTCTTGGTTTCTGTTGAGAAGTTCAGTAACAACTCAGGCTCATTATTACACTAACCAATGTGGAAATGCAAACCTGACTGGAAAGCCAAAGTCACTGACTGAAACCTTTCTTGTTTTTTCTATTTGAATGAGCTTGATTTGTTTTCCTATGTGTTCACAGGCTCTTAAAATAAGAGAGAGCTGCAATTGCCCATCTCTTTCTGGACCAGATCCTCGCCTTATTTTCAAACTTAACATGCAACATCTCCTGGAATCATCTAAAGGTCAAAGACCCTCAAATTCTACAAAGCAAGATCCCTCAAAACCAAAAGTGGACTTTGCTCACACTCAAAAAGTGGAAGATATGCCAGTGACTTTTGCAGTTAAACCCACAAACTGATGACATTAATTTTCACTTTTTATGAAACTGGTGGTCCCTGAAGGTCTATCTTGTAACACAAAATTGTCTTTGAACCATGAAGAAGATGTAGCCACTCAGATTCTCCATTTCTTTTATGTGATCTCTCACTCAGAGCAATAAGGAACCATGCCCACACAAGAAGAGCAGTGTGTCGGAGCAGAAAGTTTCTTATTCATTAAGAGTTACTAAAATAAATCACTTCTCAGGGGAAAGATAATCTCATACAATCCAGTCACACAGTGTAATTTTCAGCTTTATCAGGCTCACCTTGATCAGAGGACAGATGAGCCAGAAGTGTCCCTAAAGCAGAGGGAAAAGTACAATTTTCATCACTTAAGTTGTGTGGTTTATCTTGCCATAATTTGGGTTAGATCTACTCAGCTTCATTTGAGAAATAATGAGAAGAGCTTGCTGCCTGCTCCACATACAGGGTGTTTAAAAATATTAAGCTGAGAAGCGATAATAGCTATGGGCAAGATACACCCTCGCTTAATTAGGTGGATTTACTGCTGGGATTTTGCTTCTTTCTGAGGTGTTTTAGAATGTGGATTGATTCAACATTTTTCTTCAAAGTAACCTGAAAGGGTTGCACCAAGTTCAGTTTAAAAAAAGGAGTGAAATAATTTTCAGGAGAATCTTCCTTCTAGAAGAAGCACCGAAAGAATCATGGTAACACCAAATGCTTTACAAAGATGCCTCTTGTCTTTTTTAAATGATCAGGGTGCCTCATCAGAGAGCAGTTCTGCTGCTACAACATTTCATTTGGATAGAAATGATTGCTGATGTGCAGTATATTACATAGGAGCCAAATTCAAGGTTTCTTGACTGCACAACTTTTGCAGGTGACTTTATCATGAAAAGTGAATTCTTGTCAGGAAAGTGGCATCTAAAGCTGAGCATCCCTCACTCCCCCTCTCCCTCCCTCCTTCCCTCTCCTTGAAGCCACACTTTTTATACCCTGGAGACAAATATGGACAATAGGTAAAGTAGTAGGTAAAGCTCTGCCTTTCAGGATGGGTGACCCACTGTACCCAGCATGTTAATCTCTGTTTGCACATGTTTGAATTGTCCTTGCTTTGCAATTGATGGAAATACTGAAATGTTGATCTTGCAGGAAGATGTAGAAAGAGGTGGCAACGAATGAAAATAAAAAAGGGAAATCCTGTTCCTTCATCTGTTAAGCTGTATTTGCTGTTATGCTTTATGTTACTCATTTGATGAAAACAAAAATCTCTTTCATAAATGATAGAGCCTTACTTGAAGAAAACATCCAAAATACTTTACAGATTATCCTATTTTGAAACATTTTTTTCCTATATGGAGAAGGGTAGACTTAATCATATTTCTTCAATTAAATCATAATGCAAATTTTAAGAAGGAAAAAATAACCTGTTCAGTGCTGTCAGTGACTTTAGTTGGAAAAACAGATTGTGAAACAAGTACTGCTTTCCCTGACTTCAGTCAATGAAGCTGGGTCCTTTGAGAAACACCAGCAAGTCCCTTGTCTCTATTCAGAGGTAAGTTGATGTCTGTGTAATGCTGATGATTCTAGGTCTGATTATATAGGTCTAGATTGGCTGCATATTGCTTACAAGCTGTTTTTAAATCTCTGCTCAATCCTGCTGGCAGGAGGCAGAAGGTCCAGCCTGACCATTATTCATCCATCCATTTTTATTCTTTGTGACAGGAGTTTTTGTAACAGACGCTCAGTGATGTGTTGCAGCGTTTGGACATTGTCACCTGAAGGTAAACAGAAAAATACACCATTTAGATTTCCCTGTGGACCTCAGAGTTTATCCTGCAGCACCAAAACCCCAACGCTGCTGCCTCTCTCTCGCTCCAATGTCAGAGCTTGTTTTGTTATCCAGGGCTGCTGCTTGACGTGCAACTGGATGCTTGTGTCTGGTAGGACTAAGGAGAGCAAACAAGAGTTTTTATAGGATTCAGGATGAAGGATGAAACTACACAAATTTCATATTTCTGCTGTCTGTTTTAAGTGACAGAAGTACTGCAGTTGAAGGTAGGATATGCAATTTTCAAGTTCACCAAGGGAGATTTTTTTAAAATTTGTAAGTAAATAGTCTTGTAGCCATGATCAGGGTGATGTGAGAGAAAAGATTTCAAGGGAGGGATAATTGCTTATATTAGACTGACAAGGGAATTATGTATTTTTTTCCAACTATACTCATCTAATAAAACACACCCCTCTTTTTACAAACACATACACACACAAATATAAAGTACACACACAAGAGTTAGGCCTCTTCAGTAGAACACTAGATATTTAAATACTGTTTAAATTGTTTCAAATGGATGGTTTTACATATAAGGTGGGATGCTGAAAATTTGATGTTTTAATTAACATTTTAATTAATCCCTAATACTTTTCTCAAGTGCTTTGGAAAGGGTTTCTCCTTTCTGCTTTGCTTGTGTCCAACACAGAAAATGCCTTATGTTATCTGCCTTTTGGAGGGCACTTTTTTAGTAAATTCTTACTGAATACTCTATCATGGATCTGCCTATATTGCTAAAGCATATTCCTTTTTCTTTCTTGAACAGACAAATTACAAAAATGTTGCCTTCCATAGTAAACATTTCACTTTCAAAGTCAAAGAACATAATAATTTTGTGTGGGCATACATAATTATATGCATAATATTTTAATATATAATCTATATTATTAACCATTAAAATATAATTTCAAACTATATCCCCTTAGGAAAATACTGTGGTTGCAAGCTTCTGATTATCTGTAGAAACTTTCCATTGCAATTGTAACTCACTATGTCACAGGAAAAGCAGATCTAGAAGTGCAGTTGAAGGAATTCAGTGCTTGGAAAACACAACACATAGGAGGGAGAATAGTGGCTAAAGTGAAAAAAGCTAAAATAGACCAGTAAAAGTTCATCTGGATTTCCACCTCCTGTACTTTGTGTTGCACTTCACAGCTTCCTGCTGGAAGAGTAAATAGATGGTACAAATTTCATTCTTAATGCATTTACTGTAGTGGAAATGCTGAGAGATTTCATGAGCAGGGGAGGTGCATTCAAGGCAGTCCTACAATAAAAATGGCTCCTTTTACCTTCTGGTTTATCAAGTTTACTCTTTTGTTTTGGTTAGGTTTGGTTTTTTTCATTTTTTTTTCCTTGAAACTTGAAATACAGAAGTGCCAGGAAAGCAAAGCAAACAGCTGTTAGAATGCTCTTTGTTCTTCAATTCTGTTTGTAGTCTCTAAAAGAGAACAATCCTGCAAGCTTGATGCTTTTTCCATGTATTATGTAGGCTGCCAGAGCTTTTTTTTAATCTGGTGTGATGTTTGTATCTCAGTACCCTTGGCTGAAAAACTACTTTCTCTGTAATAGTCTGTGTAAGCTATTTTACACATCCAGATACTCTCTGGTGAAGATCTTTGTTTTTCCAGATCTTGGGAGTATTTGAAAGGGGAGCAGGGTGGTCACAAAGTGTGGTGATGGTAGAGGTGACAGGATGACTTTCCTGTCAGCAGTACAGGGGGTTTTCTTTAGGTTTCCTGTCCATATTGCAGAGTGTGGGTTAAACACTCAAAGGAAGGACTGATATTAACAGCTTGCATTTTTAAATCACCTGAAGCATCTCATAAATAGAGTTTTTCCATAATACCTGCATAAGTGATCCTTCTAGCAGCTCTATTGGAAATACTGGAGCTCAGTAAGATGGAGATTTTAGCCAAGCTCTGCAGAAACTCAGTAAAAAATCTGGAGCAGGAACTTTGGCATTCTGATCCATTCCTTAGCTTACAATGTTTGTGTGTGACCAAAGCAGAGCCCTCACAGCAAATTGAAGTGGTGGGCTTTGGGTGATCTCTGCAATTATGAGTTTGTCTCCTTTCAGTGTCTGTCTGCAGAGTTTGGAGGTGCCTCTTTCTACATACTCCACTAGGTTACACTTATTTGTTCTTGATGTGGTTATTTCTTAGCTACTTTCTCTTATGCATAAACTTGTTTTTGTTTGCTCACTGCCCATCATCACTAAAGAGCTGATGTCTACATTTCTTGACATGCTGGTTATTTAATCTCAGAAAAAAATTGGTCTCAAATTTGTGTTTTGACAACAAAACCAGGGATTCTTTTGTATATTTATTGTTACATTAGCTGTCAGGTAAAGCCATGTAAAAGTTGGTTACAATTCCTCCTTTTCCATGCCCCAGCCCCACCTTTTCCTAGAGCTGCAGGTGTCTCTGCTGGAAACAGCAAGGGCTGCTGAGGGAGAAATCAGGATAAGCAGAAGAGGCTCCTCACTGTAGAGGAGATGGGCTGGATGCTGTGCCTGTGATAACTTTATTGCTGGGGCTGACTTGTTGGCAGGTGTGTAAAGAGAACTGACTGAGTGTCTCTGGTGTCGCTCACTGCTGCCTGCACACATTGCAGCCATGCAGGAAATGTGCTCTTTGATCTCCTGAAGCCCCAGGCTGTGTGCCAAACCCAGGCCTAGCAGAATATTCCTGGCTCCCTTGTTCTAGCTGTGCTGGTTCAAGGCTGCTGCTCTTGGTATGAGCCAGGGACTCTTACCCTGATTTATGGACATATGCAGAGAATTGTTATCTCCAGCACAGAAATTCATTATAACTATTAAACTAAGCTGAAATTGAACCTGTTGACCTGGAAGTGAATGGCTCCATAACATTTCATTAATCCTCTGAGATGTTTAATTCCTGCTAATTTGATATTTCAGATAGGATCTTCTCTACAGATATAATGGCTTAATTAGTATACATTACATGGTGTCTCTTCACAGTACAGCATGTACAGTATTTATCCACTAGAAAAGTAATTCAGTAAAGCTCAATTATAATACATTGACTAGAGCATAAAAGTTGAAAAGAATATGTGCAGTAGTCATTATATTTTGAGCATAAACATTTTTCAAGCAGTCTTCTGTTTGTTGGTATCTATTGCCTTCTAAAAATGATGGTCCTAAACATTTTGTTACAGCTTATTAAAATATTTACTGAGAGCACTTTTTGGTCATACCACCAAAAATCCATGCTATAGATATCTATTTTGTAGCATTCGGCTTGCAAATCTTTTTACTGAAGTCACCTGTTTCAGAGCAAGTCTGTGTGGCAGTTCAGAACAGTGGTGCCAGCTGGGACTGCAGGGGACAAGCAAAGGGAAAGGTAATGGATCTTTGGAATGTGGTCATTTTGCTGGCTCCTTCTTGTGGAAAGTTACTGGAGGCACAGATGTGAGGAAGCTCTTGAGCAGTACCTGAATTTAGATTCAACCCAACTACTCCCCCTCTGACCACTCTCTGCAATCTAAGATTTGAGTTGATTAAATTTATCTCTTTTTCCTTTCTAATATTGATCTATATTGTATATTTGAACTCTAGAGAATCGGAGCTCCTTACTCCTACCTGGGATACATCGTCAGGTTTTTCCATGCGTATCTGGAATAAGTAATGAAGGAGTAAATGCTGAGGGAATAACGCAGTGTGAGTTTTCAGTCACCAGGTGGCGGCTGGGCTGCCCGAGCCGGGCTCAGGCCGAGGGATGCAACACCTGCGGCTTCAGTCCGGATTCAGTAAATTCTCCTGGCGATTTTCCCGTAGTGTTAGCGGCAGTGACTCCTCCCTAGAGTGAACTCAAAACATCAGGAGGAGAAAATGAACTTATTAGGCTAGGATGTTCTTATTTTCTTCTCTAGATTTCTCTTTTTAGAGGATGAAGGACAATGGAGAGAATAAGAGGTCAGCCAGACCTACTTGTTCAGGAGGGATGAAATGGGAGGACTGATTTTGTTCTCTGGTCTCAAAGCTCGGTGTTCCTTCTCCTCTCTTCCCTCCACTCCATGTGGAATGGCATTCCAGGCTGAAGGGCAGTAACTGATCTTGGTGTTTCAAGGAGTGGAACGTGTATCTCTTAGATTTCAGACACTGCCAGATTTACGAAGAGCGTCTTCAAATTCTGAGCCTGGAGAAGGCTTCTGTGTTTTGTTTAAGCCCTTGAACAAAATGGCAGATGATCCTCAAAATGCCCAAGACCTCCGCTAACACCCTGTCTGGTGGAGTTTTACCATCTCCTTTGCTGTATCCTCAGCTTCTTCACCTTCCCTTTACTTTGATCATGCAGATGAGGCTACACTGCTCTGTTTAATCATCTTTTCATCCCAAAAGCTAGAAGGAAACAAAACCCTTGAGAAGCAACAGGGTCTAATTTCCACTGTCTCAATGAGGCCTCTATTCTGTTCACATTGAAATCGCTGGCAAAAGTCCCAGTAGTTAGATCTGGATTTCTCCCTCCTTAAAACAATATTCTTCCTTTTGTGCTTTATCCTCTGCTTGTCAGAATCAGCTGATTATGAGCTCCTGCACAGATGACATTTTATCTGCAGTCAGCAGGAAGGAGGCATGAATTAGGGCTTAGAAGAAAATCTTCAATAATTAGCCACAGAGGAAGGAAAACATCAAAAAAAAAAGTACACAGATGGAATTGACTTATTGCATTTGACTGGGTTGGAAAGTTCAGCTGTAATGATAGTGGTTAAATTAATTATGTTGATTTGGTGACAAGGAAACTAGCATGTCCCCAAATGATGTGTATTATTTTTGAACCCAGATGAAGTAGCTGCACACTGTTGGTGATGTGTGTCAGAGTCACAAATATCAGGTATTCCTCATGTGGACTTTTCACCCCATGCTCCTTCAGGATGTGATTCATGATGGCACAATTTGGTCACACACAACCCTTAAGGCAGAGTTTGGATAAGTGAAAGGCTTTAGTGCTTTTTCTGAAATCTTTATTATTGTGAATAACTGTGATGGACACAGTTTTTGGATGCTGTAGTGGGTTGTGATCTCTGTCATGAAAAGACACATTCTGCTGTAGCTGAAGTGTGTCCTGGGGCTATGCTGAGAGTGCTGCCCATCTCTAGCAGTGACTGCTGGCAGGAATGGTCCTGCATCAGCACTCCCACTGTTACAGCTCTGCTCTGCCTCAGCTTCAGTGACCAGAAGTGTTTGTGAGCATAGCAAACATCACACACATCACACATGCTCCTGGTATGGAATTAGAGAACATCTCATGGCTGTCTTGGGGTGTAGAACTTAAATGTGCTCCAGCTTCAATTCCTTCTGGCTGTTTGGTCTCTCTTGTTCTGGCAAACTGGTTTGTTAGTAACTTCTGACATGCTCACCTCTCTTGCTTTGTTGTCAGGATTGTGTGAGTAAGGATCCACTGAAATAACTTCTCCATGTGGCTGTGGAAGCCACTGACACCTGCAGACCTCTTGATTTTCTCTATGAGTAGGTCCCAGTCTATCAGGCTATCTCTGAAGAAATCTCCGTCTCTTAACTTTGTACTTCCAGCTTTGTCACTTAAATGTTTCATAGTGCCTGTGGGACATACATGTCAAGAGGCATCACATCTTGGAGGATTTTTCTGAATGGCCTTCATGACCTGATCCATCTAGGACTTTAGAAGGAGGACCTTGAATTTGACAGGCATAAAAAAAGACAGCCAATAAAACGAGCACAGCATTAGCAGAGAGAAATATTCAGAAAGTTCTCATGCATTGATACCTGATAACACTGATCATTTTCCTGAACAATAACAGATCTGGGTGTCTTTAAACTTTCCATTTTATTGACACTGAGGTGGAATCAGGCTGTAACTCATTGCCAGCAGCAGTCAGGCATGGGTGTGAAGGGATGTGGGTGCTAACAAGCAGAAGGGTCACACCCAGATGCCATAATAAAAGCATAGTTATTTTTAGAAGAAAAAAACCCCAACACAATATTTATACCAGTTTTGCTTATTTTATTCCACTAATAACACGTTTTTTCCATGTATAACTTTGTCTGCATAGAAACACACTGCTTTAATGGTTTACAAATTTTCATATGTCAAAAAAAAAAAGTTCCTTACAGTCATTTGGAATTGGTGTCATTTTTATAGAGTGTGTAAACAATTTTGCTTCCTGGAATAAAACACGTGTTTAATCCTCTACTGCAAGAGCTGCAGGCACAGCTCTTCCTCTCCACCACTAGGCAGAGCTGCTTTGTGATCTCTGCCTTCCTCTGAGGCTTGTTCCTCCTAACCTCTTTTCTTAGACTCTGCTTCTGTACTTTAAACTTGGCTGCTTGTGAAAACTGTAAAGAAAAATCCAGATCATTAGTCTTTCTGGTACTCTGTAATGCCTCTGTTTCCAAATAACAAGAAAAGCTTTGACAGCTGAGAGCCCAGGTGAGATGAGGTGGCTTAACCCATGGCATGTGGCAGTGGCTGCAAGTAAAATGTGGCATCTTGAACTCTGCCTGCAGAGACTTCCAGCCCAGGTGCTGAGGCATCTGTGGCTCTGAATGTGCAATCTATTAGCATGTTTCACTGTAACTGTCTAATGAGTTGCAGGAATCCAGCCTGGAGGTCAGGGATGAAAGGTTTGTGTTGGAGCTGCTTAGGGAACCTGATTCCCCCATCTTTAGGAGGTCAGAAAACTCCACCACCAAGAGAACGACCTTCGCCAGGTCACAGGGACTGATGGGCAACTTGGCCTGTGCAAATCCCAATTCTGAAGCCACTCTTGGAAGAAGAGAGGAGTGATTTCATGTTTTCAATGAGAAAAAGGTATTCTGTATCTTTGTTAGTTTTCTAACCTAGGGAATCCTCCATCTCTTAAAATTGAATAATATGGAATAGAGCATTCTGAGGTTAGTGCTGATAGGTTTAGATTGCAGTACTTCCTTGAATTCATGTTTTCAATCTGCTCCAGTCCATCAGGGTGACCTAGTGAAAAGGGAATAGGAAAAATGCAACAAAGAAACTGTCAATACTGAGACAATTTAATTACAGTATTTTGCTTCTACAAGAATTGCCTACATTGAGAATACAAAAATAAAAGTCAACCCCCAAATCCTTGGCAAAATACAGCTTCCACAGGCTTCCTGATGCTTCAGACATTCTGAAGCAAAGGTACATCATGAAGCTGTGTGTGATTTATAGAAAGAGTAAAATATAAAAAAGAAAAGATGAGTGTATATCTGTAACTGTCATCCTCACAGGTGGGCTTCAAAGACCCAAAACAAGTCACCTAGGAAACCTGAAATCTTACAAAATTCCCTCCTTTAATATAAACATTTATTTAAAAACTCAGTATTGTGATTAATTATTTCAGTAAGATGTGTGGATTTGTACACTGTGTCTGGAACACAAAGGTGAAGGGTCTGAGGTCTCTCCAAGCAGGAGGTTTGAGCTTTTTGCTCTTTCAAAGCCAATTAGATTTTGGCCAAAGCTTTGTGGTAGAAGCAGAACCAAGTTCTCCACCCCTCCTCTTCTCATTTCATAGGTGCCATGTGGCTGGGGCTTTGTTCCCGCTACCTCCTTTGATTTACACTGTCATGTAGACAAATCAAAGCCTACCCTTTATTTATTGCAGCTAGCAAGAGCGTGCTATAGACTTAATTCAGGATATGGACTCAAATCCTTCCCTGGAGCAGAGTGGAGTACTTTGTCATTTGCAAACACTTGGAAGCGCAGTGCTTCAGAGTTCCTGTAAACAAGAATAAATTCAAGGAAAATTTTGAATTACATGTGTAGTTTGAATGAATACATTGGAATCAGAGTAGCACACAGCAAGACAAATCTATCCATCATGGGCATTTAGTGTAGAGTCTGTATTTGCTTTTCTTTGCTATTCACATAGATTCGATCAACATCGCACTTCTGTCATTCGCTAAATACATGGGCTCTGCTCGGCGGGACACCAGCTCATCAGTTACCCAGTGAGCAGCCTGTCACAGGGCCTGCACAGCCCATTTGTAACTGTCACATCCCCCAGATCAGAATCTTCCCAGAGCCTGATCCATCCAGGCCTTGGAAACAGTACCTGAGAGCAGCCTTGCTGCTTTGGGCGGGGCTGCAGGGCCCGGTGTGAGATGTGCAGTTGGAAAGTCTGGCTCTCTCCAAGTTGGAGGGCAGGCACCAGCCTACAGCTCTGCATTTTGCCTTATTTTTCCATCAATATCCAAGAATACTGGCACTCACTTCAACTAATTGATTTTGGAATTCTTTCTCTGAAGTAGTAGTCTGCTGTGTTTCTTAGGAGAGCTGCAGGAAAGGCATAGAAATCACGTTACAAACTTGGGCTGATGTCTAGGCAAACCCAGGCACAAGTGCTAAGAAAGCTGCACTGCCTGGAGTGAATCCCTGCCTCAGTGCCAGAGTTTTGGTCAAGTTCTTTCAGATGCCAAAAAACTGTGTGAGTTACAAGGTGCAGTTGTTTGTGGCTCATCATTTTCTTCCATATTTCTGCCCTCTAGGAAGCTAAGATTTTACATCCTTTCCTGAGACTGTTTTATGCCTTCAGCTGCATTTTTTTCTAGACCTTAGTAAGTTCCTTAAATACAGTCAGAATGATAATTTGGAACCATAACTGGTTCGGATCTGAAAGGGTTTGTTCTTTCCCCCCCGCCACTGTTCAGTGCTTTCAGCTCCAGCTGTGTTTCCTTGTGCTTTTCTTCTTAGTTCTTTACAGGGAAGTCGAGGAGTTTCATAATCATGATGCTGGACAGCAAAGCAGAGTGTTAACATTCTTTTAGTTTCCTGTATCCTACAACTGCTGTAACATGGATCATGTCTTTGATCTCTAATCTAGACTGAGTTCTCTTTCATGTATTTTTAAGATTATGGTTTATATTAAATGAGTAGCTGATACATTTAACTTCAACAGAGCAGGAATTGTGTAGTGGCTGCATGTAGTTCTAAGCCAAAATTTCCCAGGGATTTTGTAGTAAGGCCAGTTTTTATAGACTAAGTGCTCTTTAGGACCTGCTAAAATAAGCCTGGTTGTTTGGATTACAGATTCCCTGAAGATTATTGACATTATAGGCTTGGTAGAATGTAATACTTCTTTGGGAGCATTTGTATTCTGTCACTGCAGTAATGAGTGTCAATACAAGAATTAGGGTGACCTAGGACATTTCAATCATGCGTCTCTCCATTCCTCCCTTTTGTCACTATAGCAAACAGAGGGGAAATTTTAGTGCCCCTTCTTGTTCCTGGGAGGCTGCTGATAAATCTCAGGTTCTTCTTCAAAAAATTATAATAAAACATTTTTGTGTCTTGTGTATCTGTTGCTGATTAATTCATTTAAGGTTTGTGATCATCTGAGGAATTGGTGTCCAGTTGCCTTTTTGTTGCTATCACATGTATAAAAACAGTGAGCGATGGGTGCACTGCAGTGGGAGGATGTCCATGCCTCTGGATCAACCTGCTTGTCTTTTTTCCAGCTGGAGATTTTGTCTGGCCAGAGCTTAACACCTCCACATATCTGGAGGACTGTCCAGAGCATCTCCTGACACATGGCTGCCAAAAAGCCAAGTTTTTCTTATATTTCTTAGCCCTTGCTTAGGGCAGCTGCAGGATGTGCTCAGGAGTGCATCAGTGCTGTTACTTTCAGCAGCACAGGAGCAGGCAGGGCCCTATTAGGAATCCCAGCACTCCTTGCAGACATCCAGATGAAATCTGCTGTTTCCAAGGGAGATCCTGTCACAGCCCAGCAGATCCCACTAATGCAGGACTGTTCTGGTAATCAGACTGATAGTTCTTATCCTCAATTTTGTGCCATTACCTCTCAAGAGCTCTCTTAAGGACTAAAACTTGCTTTTTGCTCTTGCACACCCTTCAGATACTCGATGATGACACTGCATTTTCCCTTCCCCCTGCCTGCCCTGAATCCAGCCTTAATTCACACTGAATCCCAACACACCCATATCGTTTATGCTTTCACATTTTAGTTTCCAGTGAGTTTGTAAACATCTTTCTTTGACAGAGCCAGGATACTCATAATTGTGTAGATTCTGTACCACTGAGTTGTTTCAGTGACATTTCCCACTTAGGAGAGAAATGCCAGACTTCCATGGTGTCTTTGCTTTTCACAGTTTAGGTCAAACCCTGCCTGCACGCTAACATACTTGGCTGCATGTTAATTTTAGTTAATAGCTATTCAGTAAAACAATGCATCCAGCTCAAGATATATGGCACAAATTAAGCTGAATGCCCAAACAAATTCAGCAACAGCCCCTGGCCTCAGCGGGCTCTTTAAGTCCAGTGTAACATCCATTTACATTGTTTTATTTCTCTCTCAAACTGTAACTTGCTCCCTGTGGGGTTACATTGACTCAGTTTCATTTTCACATTGTACTGGCACCACGATAGTCTTGCATTTAAATAGTCTCATTTCATTTTGATATCATGATGTCACCTCCACAGAGGTGTTTTGAGGCTGCCTGGAGAATTCAGAGCTAATGCCCAGGCAGGGCCATCAGCTGACACATGGCTGTGCTGCACAGCAAGCTCAGCTTCCATTTCCCAGCCCAGCCTTTTCTCTGGACTGATCACAAAATGGATTTTTCTATCCTTTGAGCTCAGTTCCCCCTGCCACTGGCAGACACTGTATGTGCATGGGAAATAGGGCCTCTGGGAAAGGTGATTGTTCTGGTCATGTGCAGGTCAGCAGTAGCTGGGACAGGACACAGGCAGGGCAGGTTCTCATGCCACTCTTGCTCCATGGCTGGAGCCAGTGCAGAATTTGCTGTTGTGTCTTGTCATGGTCAAAGCTACCTGCAAAAATCCTACTTTGCAGGGAAGTGTGAATCCATCCCCTAGATGCCATGGAATGTGGGTGTCTCTGTCCTCCCACCTGACTGTTCTGGAGCCAAGAACAACCAGACATGAGTGAGCAGATGCCCTGAGACCTCTGAGACACACACACAGAGTTCTGCAGTGCCCTGTGTGCCCTGAATACCTCAGTACCACAAAGCGCTGCCAGCTGTAAATGTCAACACCCCAGTGGCAGTCCCTGTGCATCTGTCTGCACTCAGCATTTCACCAACAGCTCACAAATGGTGTCCTGCCACATGGGAAATTGGGCTGGACCACCCTGTCCCAGCTCAGCCTGAGCCACAGGGAAAGAGGGGATCCAAGTTTTCACTGTCCCTGCCTGTCTTCAAGGCCAGGACACAGCTCTGTGACTTTATCTCACACCCTCAGCTCCAACAAGCCTCTTCATGGCAGCAGCAGAACCTGTACTTCATGTCAAGGGGTTTTTTATTTATAGAGCTGCCATTAAATCAGTCTAACACAGTCATGCAGTATTTATGGTAAGATTAGATACATGACTGCATCCAAGGCAAAGAGAGATTTTCACTTCTTGATGGAACATTCACTCTGAAAGGAAACCCTGGCTTTAATGTGTTTCTTTCCCTACTGCTATAAGATTTCCAGGGAAAAAGTCAATCAAGCTCTCTGACTCTAAAGGTGAAGTCTTTGTGTTTAGTGTTTTTCTTTTAATTATTTTGTTTAAAAATAAATGAGTTCTTCAGCTTTTGAGCTTAAGGTTTCGTGGCTTGATTTTAATTCTCTCCAACAGCAATGAGACTACTTGTTGTGAACCTACAAAAGCAATTCTGAGAAGCTGCTGGGTTTAGGCATTTCTAGAATGATGCAAGAAAAAGACCATTTGTTAGAGCTACCTCTGGGATCCAGTGCCTATGTGCATTTGTCAAAGGACACAATATTGAATGCTTCATTTTCCAAACACTGGGCTAAGATAAATTATATCTGGATGTTGAGCCTTCCTGATATAAATCAGTGGCATATCAATAATAGGATTCAGCTTTTAAAGTAAATGTGCTAAGATCCTAGTGGGAAATAGGCTGCATTTCATGGACTTGTGCAAGGAGTATTTTCAGTGGAGCCTGCTTTTTATTCTGGCCCATGGACTAATGGGAAAGTAAGTGTAGAGAGACACGGACTAAAAGGGATTGGGATGATGCTTTGGAACAAGCCTGGCTGACTGATGAAGCACTGGGGGCATTCAGAAGCCCATGCAAGTGCTTTAAGATTAGAGATAAAGAAATGATGCTTTTGAAAGGTCACATGAGACTTGGAAGTTAAAGCGAGTGGGGAAGGAAGACAAACAATATAAGGGACTGATTGTTTGCTGCACTGGTCTTTAACTTGAGAGGCCCAGGGTCAAATCTTCTTCTAAGTCTTAAATTACAATTAGTTTGGTGGTTTGATTCCAGACTTCACTTTTCACATCAGGCCCAAGTGCAGTTCTGAAATCTGTTTGTTATGACTGACATTTTATATTGGTTTTAAAGTACTTTTGCTCACTTACAAGGTCCTCAGTAACACTTTCATGGACTGTCTTTCAAGGCTTACTTTTCCCTCATGCTTTCCAAAGAGTATCTGCTAATTCTCTGTGACATTCTTATTCACCACAACCTGGAAATAGTAAAGGCTTGAGCTTCATGCCCTGTGGCTTTAAAAACATCATTCTCCTTAATGAGAAAATACTGAATCTGCTTTTTCTTCTTTGAATTAGAAAGTAAATTCTCTCAGTACTCTAAAACACAATATAAAAGTTATTTAACTGTGGGAGCCAGGAATTGCTCAAGTCTTTATTTATCCCTGACTCAGATATCCAGGACACAGAGGAGTGGGATTATTTTACCTTCCAGGTACACCACACATCAGCAGCAGGTACACAGTTTCTCCACTGGCTTGATGTGATTAACATGTTAAAAGGGAGAACAGCAAATAAAGGGAGGAAAAAAGGCTGCACCCCAGATGATAGAGGGAGCGAGGATAAAAAAAAAGAGAAATGAGCAAGTGGAAACCAAAGAAAGATGAATTTCAGCAAAGACTGAAAATGTGTGACAGATAAAAATGTCCAAACCCTCCAGTAACACAAATGACCAAAACCCAAAACCTCATGAGCTCACGTGCTGGACTCCCGTTTGCTTCCTTGGAGATTATCAAAGAAATAGATTTACTTTCCAAGCCTTTCACCCCAGAGAGTGAGAGCAGCCCCAGGATTATAGCCAAGAGTTCTGGGTTTATTTCATTGCTTTGTCACAGGTTTCCTACTGACAAATCCAGGCAATCAAATTCCTGTAGTTGTGCTCCAGTCCAGCAACAGCCAGTCCTGTCATTGCTTCCTTGCCCCTAAAGGATAGGAAAACACATGATTTAGAGCTGTTTCCTTGCTGTGGACAAGGATTGCAGGGTGCTTGGTGCTATCCTGGTATTGGTCCCTATTTGCTTGCAACTTTATGTTCTTGTCAATCAAAACAAGAGGAGGCAAAAATATTTTGGGAGGAATGTGCTGGGATATTTCATCTTGAAATGCTGTCATTGTCACAGGAACCTCCTCTCTTAACTCATACTTTAAAAGGCTTTTTCCCCCATCTGCTCCATGCAGATTTTCAGACTGGACTCACTGATTCCTAAACCCTGTGTTTCATTGTAAATTAATATTTTACCGTGCCATGTAATGTGAATTAATGCTGGCCCTCCATCACTCTACTTTTATTTATGCTCTCCAGGACTTAGTGGCTTATGGGATTATGGAGTTAAACTCAACTAAGTAAAAAAAAAAGAAAAGTGAGAAATCATACTTTTACTACTACTGAGAAATGTTTATACAGCTGCATGTTTCTACATCTTTCACAGTAAACATTGTTTTATTCATGCTTATTATAATGTATTCCTGAGTGATAATTCATACAATGCAAGGCATCTCCCTTCCCTTTTGTATTTAATTATATTTATATTATTTGTTTACTGATGGCAAATGCTTCCATAGATGAAAGTAGATAAAAGGAATAGATGAATCAATAGATGAATAGATTAATCAATCACAGAAGGAAAAACATGTATTAGCAGCAATCTGCTGGCTTTTAAAAACTGGGGCAAGCAAGAATGAGATACTTTCTGGTTACTCTGACTACCATCACTGCACAAGAATTCAGGACAGCAAACAGACCTTATCTTTGCCTCCAAAACTTTCTGTACAGAGCAGAGCTGCTAGGTTGGCTGCCATGAGTTCAGACTGAGAGAGCAAAGGCTGCTTAGCCCTCTGCAAAGATCAAAAATGCAACCTGGAATGCTTGGGTGGCCAAATATCCTTGGCTTTAGTCTTCTCTAGAGCCAACAGACTTCCCAATAAATATTGTGAATACAGTGTTCAGACCATCAGAAAGTTGATCTTTTTACAGATTCTTAAAATCTTTGCCACTGCAGCTTCTCTTTAATACCTTCACCCATTAAATCTAATGGTGGGGGGAAGAAGTTCCTTTGATTACTGTTATTGATTGGTCCTAACTGGCGAATAATAACTTCTTAAACAGAAACATTTAGAACATTCAGGGCAAATTCTTCTTTCACTGACACCAATATAAATCCAGAAGCATATGGATGGATTACAGATTTATGCTGGTGTAACTGAAAGCAGAATTTTGCCCTCAGTCTTTAACAACCCATTAGGAATAAATAGCTTTTTAGCTAATGAAAATGTAACATTTTTGTTAACAGCTTCATGATGATATACATAAGTGCTACATTACCTTGATAATTGGAAAATTTACTTGTCTTTACTCCTTTGGTAAAACATGGACCTATTGTAGCTGTTCCATAGGAAATTAACTGAGCCATAAAATCCAGACACCCAAAACATGCTTATAGCATTTAAGAATAAGCAAAATGCAGCTATAAGCAACTAAGTTCTATTCAAAACTAGCTGAAAACAACCATGAAAAACATGATGGTGTTGAGTTCCCAGTGCCAAACGGGGCAGTGAAGAAGAGAAGTTTCAGAGTGATCCAACTGCAGCCTTCCAGTACCCAAAGGAGCCTACAAGACAGATCCATGATATGGCCACTGCCAGGGGCTGGGAAGTTCCTTTAGGAAATGGTAAACCTGTCCCTCATGGTAGACTGTGCTTCAATAAACCTGCAAAGGTTTGAAACTATGAAATGTGATCCACAAGCTATACTTTGATTCCCCAAGTTGTCACCAACAGCACACAAAACTGGTGTGTGGGTCTGTTCCTGGCTGGAGCACATCACATTGCCTTTCTGTTGCTTTGATTTCCCCACTGTTACTGTCTTTTTTTGCTTTGAAGTACTTTGCTTTGGGGATTAATTCCTGTTGTGTATTTGGAACACAGTCAAAAACTGTACCTGAAAATGCTGGTGCTTCTGTACTATGAATCACAATTGGATAGTATTTTGGAGAAAACACAACTAATCTGTTTCTGCAGGGGAAAAGAGTTTCTGTTTGCTTTGATGTGTTAGCAATTCCAATTAACTTCTTTATGTTTGTGTTGGTTTGAGAAACTGAGCTCCAACATCCACAGAGGAGTCAAACTGTGTTCTTGGCCTCTAGACCAGGTGCAATCATAGACCAGGACAGTGTGGAACACTTCTTACAAGTATTTAAGGAATGTGGTGTTTAAAGGAAATGCATACACTTGTCTGTATATCCACAGACTAGGTGAGTGTGTTATATTTACTACCTTAAAAGCAGTTTTTAACCAACTCTTTAATGCTCACCTCTGGCAGCAGACCTGATGCTCAAACACTGAAGATGCTTTGCACGTGTTTCCATTGGGTTTCAGTCATTGTGGCTTTTGCTTTCCCTTTGTTGCTTCTTTATTAGGAATAGAGACAGATAACTCCAAAAGCAATGTTGTCCATTTCTCAAAATCTGCTTATTAGGTTTAAGTCAAACATTTCTACTTTCTATCATATTTACAAAAGCAATATTAATAAATATTGACAAAGCTAAATAGTCTCTGGGAAGAAGCAGCCTTAAATTGCTGTGCAAACATGCTTTAAAAATTACCTACAGACAATACAGCTGTATTAAAATAATAATCTGGATGAGAGTACCTGCTTGAATACTACTTGTTTTGCTTCCCTTTGCATTCAGGAATAATGATGGATCTTGTGCTGGTTTTGAATGAAAATATCAATTGGGGAGTGGATTTACATAATAAAATTAATAGAGCATAGAAAGCTTTCAGCATCACTTTCTGATTTTCCTCTGTGTGTCACAGAAGTTATACTTTAAAAGACAGATGATTGCAAATTTGTTTAGGAAAACAAATCCTCTGGGCTGCATGTATGAGATCATATGACAGCTGACCCAGCTCACAGAACACTCAGGTTCCTTTTCTGTTCCCGTAAAGAAAATCTGTAATTGTGCAGAGTGCCACATGTGGGGCAAAATGTCATCACTTATACATTTTTTCATATTTACTCACCTGCTGCTCTCCATGTAGAGATGCCCTTCTTAGTTATTCTCTCTGAAGTGCACTCACCACAGAGGAGATGGAATCAGATATCTCTTATGCAGCCCAATCCCAGATTTTATTTCTTTGCACTTACAAAGGGAAGACTTTGCAGGAAAATACTTTCCCATCTTTACACTCTGAATAACCACTGGTAAACATTTTATGGTTGTCTGTGTCTGAGCTTTCTGTTACAGGAAAGTAACAGGAGAGAAACACCAGGGGGAAAGGGGAAGGGCGAGAGTGGTTTCAACATCTGAGCTGCTGGTTCATTACACCCAGACCCCTTCACCCCTGAATCTCCATCCTCCTTCTGGAGAAGGCTCTAAAAGTGATGTCTGGTCCCATAGCTGAAATCTGTCTCATATCCATGCCTGTGATGCTGCCAGTTTGGGATTGGTGCAGAGCTGCTGTCCATGACCTGCTCCAGGCTCTCCAGATGGGGATATGAGGGAACCTCTCTGCACCTCTTGGAGACCGAGCCTCACACTGGCAGTCACTTCACTGGCTGCTTTGTGAGCCTGTTTTAAGACTTCTAAAATTTCAGTTTGAGCTAAGACCAAAGAGGAATTTACTAATTTTGAGGTAGGGACAAATTTGCAATTAGCTACTAATGGAAATTTCATGGTGCCCTAAGGGTGATGGATAAATGAAGGTTCAAGATAAAAAATAAATGTTTCAGGGTCTGTAGAAGACTGCAAAGTGGTTTCCCTGATCTCACTTTCCTTTGTGATAAATCACAGGCTATTTTTGGTTGGCTTCATTGTTTTCAGTCGTGTCAACAAGGACCTACCTAATACTTGAATCTGTTTTGTTATTTTTACATATAAATTCCACTTCATAACAGCAATAATGCTTTCCAGGCAGCTCATTTGAGGATGATTGCTCTACTTCAGAGGTAGTAAAACTCACTGTGTCTCATTATACAACTCAAGGTGTGTGAAGCAGACAATTGCCTATAAACATGCTGCCTGATGGGTGTTAATGCTGCATTATATTTACTGTTTTCTTTTCATGGCTTCAGGTAGCATGATAAACCTTTTCCCAGGAATGAAATTTGGAAAATCTTTTCCTTTTTCTTGCCAGAGTGTTCTTCCTAGCCTGGCAGTAAATGTGCCTCAGATATTCTCTAAAAATTGAAAAGAATATCCTCATCTTCACATTTTGGCAAGAGGTTTTACAGCATAAGAAAAATGCCTGATTTGTTGTTTATGTGAGCAGAGTGTCTTTGCAGAAATGTACAATTTATGCCAAAGTGTTTTAACTTGTGTGTTTAAATTAGGCACCAAACTCTGGTTAATTTCCCAAATAATGTCCCAATTTACATCAGCAATTAAGCATGTGCTGAAGTGTTTTCCTGAAAAGACAAGTGATTTAGCAGTTATTCAGAAATGGGATGATCATTGGGATTCTTTTGATCAGCCCCCAAGAAATCAGAGATGCTCATCTTAAAAAAACACTCCCCTGCTCATATGGCTTGATTTGGAATTAGATGTCTGCATGAAGACATTAATGGCTGAACATTTTGGCCATCATGTGCTTACCAGTGGCAGTCTTAATTATTATAATTATTACTACAAAACCCCCAAATACTTCCCTGCTTCTTCCCACCCTGCAGCTGTCATCAAGAGGTTCAGTGTGTCTATGCCTATTTGGAAATGGAAAGGTTCTCTAATAGATGAAATTCAGGAACCTCATACATTTTATTCTTATTTAGAGGGTCCATCTGATTCTGTCTGGCTATTGTGAACATATAATTAATAAGAAGAAAAAGAAAATTTCTGGCCAGGTGTTTTGACCTTTTACAACAGAGAACATTTACACCAAGGATTTAAGGAAACTGAGGCATATTGTTACATGAGAGGTTCATGTACTGACAGATTTTCAGTGGCTCTGACATTTTTGTGGTTGGGGTCTTCCAGCCAGAATGCAGATGCTGTCACACAGAACATTGTGTAACTCTGAGCTATCCTCTGTTCATTTTTATGAGCAGGAATCTCAGGCCTTTACATCACTTGTAATTTTACATCTCACACTTTCCTAACAGCAATATGATGATTTGTTTTAATGGAGTGCTTGGGAAAATGGGGCTAGGAAAGATACCCTGAGTTCCTGAGCCCTACCTTTGCTAGCCTTTGGCAAGCATGAGCTGCAATCCCATTCACAAATAGTTGGGTTGTCCTGCCTCCACTGGAGTTACTCCAGAATCTTGGTCTTCTCATGTAGAACAGAACCAAAAGTCCTCATTTTGATGGTGGCTGATTTATACCATTAATTTTGGGGCTAATAATGCCCTTTCATTGCATTCTTGCTGCTAATGCCCTTTTGCTTTATGCTTCTTCTTTGAAGGTATGAAGTATTTGGGAAAAGCATTTCTATCCCTTAGACTATTTAATAAAGCACTTTTGGATCCTTCCCCTTAGTGAATCTCTCCAACTTGTCTCCCTCTTCTCCTCAGCCATGATCTATAAGTACCAGAGCTATCTCTTGCCCTTTTTTCTTCATCTGCTCCTTTTCAGCAGAACTTTTCTGTGAGACAAATCATACACTCTAAACCTCATCTGGTCACTTTCTACTGAAACTTAAATAATTGAAATGTCAATAACATACTATTTAAAATCTATTCTACTTAATCTCCCAGAGTGGTGTGTTGGCAGATTGTGAATGTCACACTACTGATGAGCAAAGGACTTGGATAACTATGAGCTTCTAATCAAGAAATTAATCTAAAATTGTATATCTGCGTAAGAAATGCTGGCACAGGAGGCTGAAGTGCTCACTAAAAGCAGTTGGGTCTAAAGTGATTACTGAAGCAATTCAGGATTTCAGGGACTCTACAGACTGGAGATGTCTGCAGTGATTCAGCCCCTGTGCATCTGTTTGATCCTTCCCTGCTGCAGTGCTCCCTAACAGAGGCAGGGCTGCAGCATCTTCCTCTGCTTTGGGAGACCCAAAAATTGCCCCACTGGCTGAAAATTGTCCCTTTGGATTGGGCTGGCAGTGCTGATGTCACTGTGCCGTGTGTGTGTGTGCCAGTCCTCTTGATGAACCTGCCAAGGAGCAAGTCTTGGAGCTGTGGATGCTCACAACTCTCAGAACTGCTGTCTCAAGGTATCTGCAGATTCAGATGGATACCACTGTATCAGCTGCACTTAGAACAGATTATCAGGACTTCAGTTGTAAAACACATTAGATTCCAGCCAGCCACTCAGTAATGCTATTCCAAGGTTTTACAGTTTATCCTAGTGATTTGAATAATAAGCAGAGTAACAGTTTATTCTAACCATTTGAACTGCACATCAGCGAGGTAACTGGGAATTTATTAATAAATCTAAGAGCTTACACATTGCATTTCAAAGAGACTCACAGACAGGAGGTAATTAATAACCTGGTGCCCCTGATCTGTCCATAAACTTCAGTTCCTGTCACACACCTTAGCTCCTGTGAAGTGCAGTTATGATGGCTGAGATTAAAACACAGCTTTGCAGATCTCAGATGTTTCTGTGTGTAAATAGAGGATTTTGACTTTGATCTTACACTAGGTGAAGCAGAGCACTCAAGCTGCAAGTGGTTATCCTCTCTCTGGCCAGCAAGCAGAGGGAATGTCCCTCAGTAGTTTAGTGTTTGAGTGATGCCTGCCATGAGTAGTTTATTTCCCACTGGCTGGAGAGGGACAGGCTCCTACCACAGGGCCTACAAAACCCACCATGGGATGCTGAAGCTCCTAATTGACAGTGAGTGTTCAAAGACCCAAACACAAATGATGAATCTTCCTTCTGTGCAAGTACTTTTCAGCACCTTCTACCATCCCAGGTTGGTCCAATCCCCATCCAACCTGGCCTTGGACACTTCCAGGGATGGGGCAGCCACAGCTTCTCTGGGCACCCTGTGCCAGGGACTCCCCACCTGCACAGCCAAGAATTGCTTCCTAATATCCATCCTAACCCTGCCCTCTGTCAGTTTAAATATTTGCATGAGATCTCTCCTGACACTTACTGGCATCAATAGTTTGTAGACAAAGACTCAGAGATTCAGGCTTACTATTTTAATAGTTTATTATTTTCCCAGTTGTATCAGGATTTCCATATCAGAGGTTAAATCCTCTCAGTAGAACTCATAGGCTTCCTGATGACCATCTGAATGTGGGTTATCCTTTCTGTGATGAAATATTCCCCTTACTGGACTGAATACTCTGTACAGTTACTTGGTGTAAATATCCATGTTTAAAGATAAGGGAAGTAATCTACCAAAGATCACACAGGACAACTGTGGAACACGTGAGAAATGCTAATCTGGAGTCTTTGCTTGGCAGCAAGATTCAGTTTTACCTGTTCCATAAAATAATATAAAGAAGTAAACCAAGGTTAATGAGAAAGCATTCTAAACCACAGGTTAAATATGTTGTTTGAGGGTACCTTTGATTATCATAGATGGCATTAAAACCATCTTTAAAAAATGTTAGGGAATAGCTTTGCACACTTTATTTCTTAAGTGCAGAAGGAAATGTCATCCTTGCAGCCTCTGCTTTTTCATCTGATTATTGCTAATGCAAATTACCACTAGGAAATGCATAAATCTGCACTGCAGTGCTTGAAGTTTGTGCAAACAGCAATTTTTTTTTTGCAAATATATCTATCAATTTCAGCTCTGTAATGCAGAATGCTGCTTTCTTACTGACAGACTTCCCAAATCTCAGTTTGTCACAGATGGAATATCAAAATTTTATTTCTTAAAAACTATGCAACCATTTTGGATTTTGTCAGCGTCTTTCCGAGTGTGTAGAACAACAAGAATTTCATCTCAGTAGGTGGTTTGAAAAGATGGAAGTTGTACTTGGGGGGAAAGTTTCACTCCTGATCAGAAAGAGTAAAGATAAAAGACTCAGCAAAACATTTAATAATGGTTCATTTTCCTCCTCTCTTGTAACAGGAGACAATTAGAAAAGAACATAATGTGGGAAGAGGAAAAAGGAAACAAAGCTATAGAATTACTGAGCAAATCCTCTCTTGCATTTCAGAGGGAGGATTGGAGAGAAGTTGACATTTTAATATTTTGTAAATTACTCTGCAACACATTTTCTGATGAATCTAATCTGGTGCCTCTTCCAAACTGATATTTCATCCAAGAATGTTTGGGCAAATATATTATTAAACCAGTAATTTAGTTTTAGCAAGTTTCATGTTTCAGTACATTTAAAAAAAAGGCAGCCTAATTTCCAGAGTTAAAGGAATTGGGCTCATTATTCTCCATGAACAGAGGTTTTGTTTAACTAGCAAAACTCTGGACTGATTTTCATCCTCTGTCTCAGTATTGAATGTTGTTTACACTGAAAGATGCAAGAGGGAGAGTCGGTGCTCATGAGGCAGGAGAAAGATGAAAAGCAGTTTTTGATTGTCAGACTAACATTCCTACACTGATGATATCTCCAGTACTGACTCTTGGTTGTTTTCTGGGCCATTTTGGGAAAATTCCTGATTGAATATAAGTGAATTGCCTACATCCTTCTCATCTCTACACTCAGATGACTTTAGTGAAGGGAAGAACCCCCTTCTCAGGAGTAACCATGAGGTGACCTTCAACCCCCCCCATCTGGTTGCCTCTTGGCCAGTAGCATTTACAATAATTCTGAGAGTGGTGGCACATTTTATAATCCTGAGGAGCCTGTACAGCTGCTGGGAAGGGTAAGAAAGTGGGGGAATTCTGTTCATCCTGGTCAAGTGTTGATGAACATCAATATAAGCCATAATGAGTGCTGGAGTCTTTTGCTTTTGATTGAAATCTAAAATGAGCTGTGTCTGCGAGAATATCTACTGCCTTACTTTTGTATAAATCAAAGTTTAATATTCATTTATAAACACCCATCTACATATGCTGAGAAAATTCATCATCATTACAATCTCACCAGCTTTATCTGAAATTAAGTTCTGAATCTCAGCTTACATTCAAGCAGACAATTTCTCTGCAGAAACAATCTTTGCTACTTAGAGTTAGCAACATTGCTTTTCAAGTGTTGGTGTTGATACAGGAAATAGAAATATTCCCTTTTTTTTGTTCTCAAGTTACTTGGCACTTGACAAACTGCTGTGACTTGGCTCTTTGGGACAGCTGCTGAAATGGTTGGGTGAAGAGGGAAGTGGGAATTGTATTTTGGATATGCAGGGGATTTTTGGTAGATGTGTTTCATTGGCTGGTAGCTGAATGTAGGACTAGCAATGACAGATCCCATATTACCTGATTTAGGGTTATCAGCATGCTGGCTGTGTAGAGACTTTTAAGGCTCATCAAGGGGAATTTGAAACCCATCAGCTGACAATGGGGAAAACATATTAAAAATTGCTGAAATACTTAAAATCCATCTCTTTTGCACTGACTTAACTTGTGGCTAGAAAAGTTGTCCTCCTTTAATTACAGAGCAAGCCTGGCCATATAGTGTTTACTTGATTTCACCACTTTTGGTGGCAAAAATTTAGGAATTAGGCACTGACAAACAGAGTGGGCTGAAGGATTTTCTCCAGCATTGGTCTGAGCTCAGTACATGGCATCAGGTTTTGTGTACCCAGTCAAACACATTCACTATTACAAAGCAATCAGTCATTTAATTACTGATTAAAGCAAACAGAAAGCTCTTGAACATATCCAGGGCACATTCGTCTTTTCTTCTGTCTGTTCCCTCTTTTGTCTTTGAGCCAGACACCCTGGATGTCTTCTCTGCCTGGCACATACTCTTTATTTATATTGTAGTCCTAACACTGTTAATGTGCTCAATAATTTATAAGACAGCTGACCTCAACATTAGGTGAGCTATTGAACAAACATCAGGGAGTGTTACATTCAGTTTGGGCATTGGAGGCTGAAAACCCCTCTGAGCCCACACACTCCAGAAAGTGCAGAAAATGCACAGAGGAAAGAGGCATCCCTGGGCTTCTGCACAGCCTTGGATTCTGTCCTTAAACATTGATATCACACACTCAGGTGGTTGGACCAATTTTTGTCCTATTGTCTCCTCTTTCACTTCTGTGGCTAAAGGTATAATCTTTGCACACAAACCCTGTTTAAGTACTCTGTTACTAAGGAAACAAACTTGTCAAGTATGGACCATGTGGGAATAATGGTGATTTATTTAGAAAAGGAAAGGTTTGTCATTTTAAGCTCACTACTACAAAATTGCTTTTTGATTACCTTCAAGCTTATTGCATTGTCTTGTCACAATAAACTATGGGAACAAGTGGAAAGGTTAATAATTGTGGGCTTTGTTCTTGTCAGTTGTTCTGAAGAGATCTTACAGGACCTGCACCTTTAGCTCAAACCGAACAAATTTCAGCAGGACTGGAGCAGGATCCTGGAGTCCCTTTTTTCTCTTGTTGTTTTTATTATACTTTTATTTCCTCTCTGCTTCCAAAGCCTGCCCAGTTGAGATGTGCAGATCTGTGGACTGTGACAAGGGTGGCTCTCTGATACTGCTGAGGGGAGGGGAGGCTCTTTACACAATTTTTCCAGAGAGGGGGAAGGAAAGGGATCTGAGCAGGAGAGGGGAAAGAGCAGGAGATTTGAGAGTGCTTTGTAAGGTGTCAACTTTAATACATCTTCTGAGCCCTGTCACTGAAGGCTCCTTGTTTGTTAGGAAACATCAAGGGTTTATTTTATTTTACTTTATTTTCAGGAAATCCATTTAGGTCCTGATAATCAGATAAAAACCAATCGAAACAACTTCAGTGTTCTTTGAGCTATGTCTAATGTGCTTTTTGTCAGGAAAAATTAGTATTAAATCAAGAACTTTCTCTTGGAAAAGCAGATCACTTTCCTGCCCAGGGGTGTGTTCACCACTAAATTCTGTTCCACTGTGAGCTGCCTAAAATTCTTTAGATTATTAGGGTTAAATTATTTGATTTAAGAATAGAGCAAGAGGTTCAAATTGTTGAGTTTAGGGGTTCTTAAAGGAATGATTTGCATCAACAAATCACACTAAATATTTTCACAATATGACAACAATTTAGTATGATGGAAAGTTTTTGAGTTGGCAGTTCATTAAAGCATAGCTGGGTTTAGGGTAAACTTTTGAGGAGAAACACAAAACAGTTATGTACTTTTGGAAATGAATAGTTTTAGGATTCTTTTAGTGTGAAATGATGACTCCTTTTGGAGTTTTTACTGAAGCAAGAATATTTGAAATCTAGATGAAATGTTTCCCAGGGCTGAGGGAATTTATTCTCTTATATAATTCACATCTTAACTTTCTGTTGTTATCTGGATTAGCAAAACTAAAAAAACCTTGAAGTATTTCCCAACTTTCCTGCATACTTTTTGGAGATGTTGCCACTTTCTCTCAGTAGCAGCAGCCTTTCCTGCTTTCCAGAAAACCCTGAAGGCTGACTGGAAAAGTTAAAAAAATCCCAGCTAATATCTGTCTACTGTCTTTTCCCATGTGCAATTACTTGCCTCACATTTTGCTAGAAAATTAATAATACAGTAGTAAAGGATGCAGCATAAAGTATTTATGGCAAATTAAATTCATCTCCAGGACAATTTAGGTAATGCGGACATGGGCTACACCTGTTCTTCTCACTGGAGTGAACTTGGGAGGAAGTTATCAGTGGAAGTTATTTTTATTAGCTACAAGTATGACTGCAGAATAAATTAATCACCCCATAACAGGAGTTTTATGTGTCAATTATGACCAATTTAGTATTATTTGCTGTATTAGAGTGAGGCTGGGTAGTGCTTGTGCTTAATGGGTGGGTTCATGCCCCTGTGTTGTGGGATCTACAGGGAGGCATCAAGCTGAAGGTGTGGGATTGGGTGCATTGAGATTTGGCAGTTTTTTATGCAATAGCAGTGTCAGACACAGATAAATCTTTATTTGTGCTTTGGGAAGGACTGGAAGTATTCAAGGAGGTTCTGCAGCCCTTTTTTACCTGCTCTTCAGGATTTAGATTTCTGAAAAAGAGCTTAACATGTGATCATTTGACTCAATCTTTTGGAATTTTCTATGTTTCTCTTGTGACACCTGACTCCAGGCCTGGGTGTCTGAGTGTGTGGCCACTCAGTTCCAAAGAAAGATGTGTTTGCCCATATTCTATCTAGAGGTGGCTGCATCTTCCAGAGAGGAATCTTCAGCCTTCAGCCATGTTCCCACAGCCTGGGAAGAACAGCTCAGCTGCAGAGCTTCCTTTTAAGGAGAATTTCCAAGCAAAAGGCCCTGTAGGTTTGTTAGAGGATACCAGTGAATTGTTGAATAATGAATTATTTGTTTGTTTTTTCTAAATGCTTTAGAACATGTTTTTATTTTAGTGTTTGGACATTAAACACACTTTGGTGATCAAATGCTAAATCTTATAACTTTGCTTTAAACTGCACTGACAGAAGTGATGATCAAGGATAAAGAAGATTTCACTGTCGTGCTTGTGAGCCACACTATAAAAGCAGCTTGCTGCTATCAGTCTGCCTGCCCTTCAGCCTGCTCAATCAATACCTGTATAAATATCTGTTCCCAAGAGATGAACACAAGGCACTGCTGCAGGCAGTGCCAGTGAGCCATGACAGCAGGATGAGGACAGTGGCCTTCAGGAAAAGCCACCAAGGCAGAGATTCTTGAACCATTTATACATTTTCATCAAAGAAAAAGCCCTTTGCACATCCCCATGGCCATTCTTACAAGCACAGCAGCCACTGCATTGAAAGCCAGAGCACATTTCAATAAAAGAACACACTAAAAAGGATTAATGTTCCACACTTTGATGAAGAAACTCCTATTTCTAATCTTCATTTAGTGCCACAGCACAGCTCCCTGTGCTGTGTGAGGCTGGCAGTGCTCTGGAATCTGTCTGTGTTGCCTGCAGCTCCCACTGCTCTGATCTCCTCAGGTTACCTTGCAGCTTGATTGGGTCCTGCTGGGTGTGTGTTAGAGCTCCTCAGCAGAGCTGCACCTGGACATTTGATCACAGCTGAGTTCCAGCTGTAAGAAACACCCAACAAAGCCACCTCATGCAGGGATCAGACTTGTTTGGGTTCCTGTTGCTGTAGTTACCATGTCTAAAGGAAAAAAAGCCATGGGAAACCCTGGCTGGAGTTTAGCAGGATGTGCCATTGCTTAAAAGAGACTTCATTGTAAGGATGAAAGTAGATCTGTGAGCCCCCAGTGATTCCATCACTGTGAGAGGCACTGCTGAATGGGGCAGGTGTCCAAAGCTGAGAATCCTGGAGTTTCCTGTACTGCATTTTCATTTCTGCATTGAATTCATTCTGCAGGAAAGAGCACAAGGAAAAGGCATCATTTTCTACTGAAAATTTCCTGCCTTATAATGGACTCACAGCATGGTTTGGGTTGGCAAGGAATTAAAGATAACCTAGTTCCACCTCCCTGCCATGGGCAGGGACACCTTCCACTAGACCAGGTTGCTCCAAGCCCCATCCAACCTGGCCAAGCTTCTCTTTAGCATGGGGCAAAGGATGTGCTGTGTTCACACTGGTCTCTGAGGTCTTCTTCCACCTTTTTGGATTCCCTTGGGAGTTAGTGGATGGAAACAGGCAGCCTCACAGAACAGCTCACCCCACTCATTTTAAGACTGAAGAACTTTGGGGAGGCCACTATTCTCTCTTCACTAAACACTCTTGGCAGCTCATTTAGACTTGCTGCCCTAAAATATGAGGTGAGATACCTCCCTCTGAGGTGCCCTTGCCAGCTGGCCAGCCCACAGTTCATCAGCAGGGGCCAAATCCTGCCCCAGGCTGTTGGCTTCATGCCTTGTTCAGAGGGGCACTGTGGCTCCAGGAAGCTGCTTTTCAGTTTCTCTGACAGCTGTAATGCTGTTTGCACTCCCCCCATGTAGCTTAAATAGTCAAGGATTAATTCTTCTTCTCTAATTTGACATTAAAGTTCCTTGTTCATGCAGTAAAGTTCCGTGCTTGAAACTTGTGCCTTTTTAGAAGCTGATAGAACACTACATTGTGTATAAAATCACAGGAAATACAGTTGGGAGCAATGTTTTTCCTGCACCAAGACCAGCTATACCTAGAATTATACAGATGCTATCAGCATTAGAATATGATCACTGCTCAGAGTCCTGAATAACACAGCCATACAAAGGCTTTGGGACTGAATCCCCATGGGAGGCTGGCAGGGAGCTCAGCTGGGATGTGTAGGATTATAGCTTACCTGCTTTAAAAATATATGTTCTTTTCAAATTTCTCTGGTTTTCAGAGTCATAAATTACTTCCAGGCCTTTGTAACATTAAAATTGTTACCTGAAGACCAGGAATGATTTACTGAAGAATAAAAAGAAGTCCATCTCCATGACATGAGCCTCTGTAAATATCTTAGATGCAATTCCATAAAGGTAGATGGCATCATTTCAATTTTTCTCTGCTCAAGTGGCAGCAGCCCAGCAGAGTGAACAAAAGGCAGGAGGCAGGATGTCTTAGAAATAAATCCAATTAAATTTCTGTATGTGGATTGATTGTATTTTATTTACCCAGACATAAACCAGATTCTAGATAATCAAAGCTTTGGCTTGTTGCACTATATTCGATTATTCCCAACAAGTTTTTTTGTGGGAGGCACAGTGCACACCAGCTGGTTTTGTAACCCATTTTGCTTTCCTCCCAAGCCAAGCTAGAGTAAATAGGAAAGATTTGGTCTTGCTGAAAGGTGTTTTGGTAAGATTATCTGTCCTGCAGCACTCTGTGCCTGATGCTCGGGGACACCGAGGTACCACAAACAGTAAAGTTCCTGTCAGGAAGCCTCTATTTGGTTTCAGTAAAGTAGCTTTGATATCTAATACTTTAAAAAATATTTAGTTGCTGTTGCTTTTTCTCTCTGGTTTAATACTTTGCAGTGATAGACTTGCTTTAGGTAAGAGAGTCACACTGGAGCTGAAATCAGAACATTTTTTGTGGTGGGAGGAGGGGTGCAGGGCAGGGGTGAGGAGGATTGGCAAAGCTGGAAATGCAGTTCTGGTATTCAGTTCTAAATCATGTGTGATGGTTGGAATGGACAGATCATAAAGATCTTCATTTCCAGACGGGGTCATAGGATGTCTTTTGTGATGAGAGCTGATTAGCAGGATCACACAGATTGACACCAATCCAACTGCTGTTTCATGAATAGATTTCCTGAGGTTTTTAACCCTAATTCTGCTGAAGGTCAGTCTTGGTTTTAATGTAACTTTGTAAGAAATCTCAAAACAGCTGTCACCTACTTCCCAAGCCTCACTTTTTTTTCCCCTTATCTCCTTTGTCTCTCCTTGCCAAAATATTCACCTTTTCTAAGTGGTACCATTTTTCTTGGAAAATACACAGGGCACTCTCATTTTGTAAATCATCCCTTTTAATGTTATTTTAATGTCTTCTTTATATTTCTTCTCTTCAAGCATGGAGCAGAAGTCCTTCAGTGTTTTGTGACAAAGCAGTGAGCTTTCCCTGGGTGCTGAGTGGAGTCAGCACATAAATAAACACAACAGGCTCATTAGTGGGGGCTGTCAACTGTCAGTAATGGCAGAGAGTTGCAGCTCTGTATATAATAACCTACTTTATTAAGCAGGACTGAGTTAGGATGCAAGGGCTATTCCCTGGGCTGCTTAAAAAGTGCCAGGACATCTTTAGCTTCCAGCTGGAAGAACCACCAGAGAGTAGCAGGAGGAATCTCAGTTTAAACACCTCATTTGAAGGTCAGAACCTCTAACAGTGTAGCAGAAGAACATTGCAGTGTCAGCATTGGTTATGAGCCCAGGGCCTGATGTAGGGCTCAAAACCATGACCTTCTACACCAGAGGCAAGAATGTTACCAACTGAGCCCATCTGACATTAATTAAACCCTCATTAAAAAGGAGGGCTCTTTTCCTGGGTTGAAATGTGATTTCCTCTGCAAGGTTTTGTCATGCATATTTTATTATGAATTTTAGCATGTGGACTAAAGACCCTGTTCTGATCTTTTGGAATCACTGCACATGGCATATGTTTCATGCAGATGGGAAACAAAAAAGGGAGAGAAATATCCATATTCATTTGTTCTGGTGTGTAGGATAGGTGGCTGTGGAATGACATTCAGGAGCAGTTGAGAGGGAGAAGTTTAGGATCTGTTACCACACAGGAATTATTCCACGGGGCATGAACACACAAACTCTGCAAGATTTAGGTTACATGTGAGACCTCAGGATTATCCAGAGGTTGAAAATCACCTGGCAAGAGAGTCTGGGAAAAGTCCCAAGCCCATTCTGTTTATTCTCATGAGCTCCTCAGGGAAGCACAGTTACTCACAGACCTGTTTTACCTGCAGTGTAACATTTCCTCCTTTAAGCCAGCCAAGGCTTACAGCAAGTACAGGAAAGCAGCAAGGGAGAGTTCAGTGTTAACAGTGTCTTCATTTGTAACATTATCTGAATGATTTATCAGAATTACTGAGGCTCTTTCTGATCTGGTGCTGCAGGGATTGGCTGTTTGGGTACTTTATAGGAGCTTGGATGCCTGGGCTAGTCTTAGTTTTGCCATTAATTCTGTATTTAATCCAATTTTTCCATCAGTAAGAAAGGGGGAAGGTCTTGAAACAAATCCACAGCCATGTAGTGCTTTAGAGCTACTGCCCAGTATTCCAGAACTGCAATGCAGCCCAGTGGAGCACCCTTCCCTCCTGCTGTGGCAGCAGGTACAGGCTTTCAAACATTCACTGGGGGACTCCTTCCAGCAGAGGCCAGCACTTCTTCCAGCTCTGCCCAATGTTTGCTGCTTAGCTGGGAAGGCTGAGAAGAAAGCTCTTATGCCTGTGATGTTTTGGTGTCTGAAGCACCTGTCTGAAGTACAGCAGCCCTGAATAAACACAAAATCAAATTTCACTGTCTCAGATAATAATCCCTTTGTCAGCACAGACCTCATCAATCTGTCTTTTGCTCAATTTTTTTTTACACCTCCTAATCACAGCTTTTCAGTTTCAGATACTTTTATATTTTCCTCCCTTTTAATGACACACTTTCAGTTCCTTCTTTCTAGTAGGCAGTGTGCAGCCAAACCTCTGCTCCTGTCTCTTTTTCTGAGAAGACAAGATTCATCACTTAGGATTTCTTGACCCTCTGAGGAGAGAAGCTGATCTTTCTTCCTTACTCAGTGGGAATCCCTAATGCCAAGACACACTTCAGTGGGAAATCAATATAAATAAAAAGCAGTGAAATGTCTTTGTTGTGAAGCAACCCCTTTGCATTGCTCGTGAGCTCGTGCAGGGGGCACATCCCAATCTCCAGCCTAACTGAGCAAGGAGCAGCACCATTGATTCAGAGTCCATCTTACTTCCCATCCTCTCCTGCACATTGATTCAGCCCAGTTCCCCCTCTCAGCTTGTCCCCTTTGGTCAATTGATTAATCATCAATATTACTCACCAAAGACAGCTACAATTAAACAGACATTAGATGACTTCCCCTCGCATTTAATAACTCTGGGCTCAATCAGACACCCAACACTCTGTCTTCCTCAAAATATTTTAACCAATATCCAGAAAATAAAATGCTGTAAACTCAGCACCTGCTGCAAACCTCTGAGAAGCTGAATGGTTGGACACTTTGTTAAGCACTGACTTTCCTCATCTGGCACCTTTGTGCTATTGACAGTTCACCCATGAGCTGCTGTGACTGAGATGTGTCTGTACCTCAGAGCCCACAGGAATTGTCTTAAAATGTAAAGGAGCTGGTTCATATAGAGAGAGAAATGTGTTTTATTGATCAGAGCAAGGAGATATCCATGGGAAAACACTAAATTTTGTGAGAGGGTTGGCTGTAAAATGGTAACATCAGCCTCTCAGGTGGTATATCTTGAATAGGGTGGCATTAACTGGCTCAGATCACCTTGTTTCATTTGGTGGGCTTCCCCTTGCCCTGTCTTATGGTACTTCTCAAATCTGAGCAAGATTTACTTGCCTTTCTTCCCCCAAACCCCGTGAGTTTCCTCAGTGGGGCTCTGAGCAGCTCAGCCCCAGGGTGATGTAGTGCTCTGTGAAGGGAGGTCCCATATTACATTTCCATAGAAATAAGTACAATATCTCAAGCCTTGACTTTGCACTAATTCATGTGTAGATTATAAAATGCCACATTTTACCCTCTGCCCACTCTCAAATTGAGGTATTTTACCTTTACCTGGGTACAAACACCTATGGCAGGTGAGGGCAGTGGAGGAGGACACATGATTTATTCTTGGAGTGTATCTGGTGTTCCACAGACTCACAGGTGGCTCAGGGTAAAACAGTAAAACCAGTATTGCTCTGTAGGAGCTGAAACTGAGCCTTTTTACTGAAGAGAGAGTAGGATTTACCTGTTAAACCATGCCATCAATTGATACTAAAATATTTGAAAAAACTCAGAGAAATAGAAAGAAAAAAAATATAGATGGGAACCAATAGAGAGACTTGTCATTATCATAGTCTGGTGCAAGTTTCCTTTCTTGTATGCATTCATCATCCAAAGACTCACTGGTTTTATAAATTTCCTGCCTGGCAAGTTTTCCATCCCCAGATTTCTAAGAGGGTTGAAGCCCTAGAACATATATTTAGTGCCTGCCGACAGGTCCCTAATTATGGTTTGATTAATCACAGCAGTGCTTGCACCTGTCTGTGCAAAACATCTTCATTTCTGCTTTGTGACCCGTGCAGGATCTGGGGATGAGTGTAGCTGTGCCTGGGGAACACCCAGCTTGGTTTGCTTCCCTGGCAGTCTGCTCCTGCCTGCCACAAGGAATTCTTTCTCTTTTGTGGGAATAGCAGCTTCTGCCTCTGCTGATGCTTCTGGAGAGGCTGGAAGATTTTCTCAAGAGTTAAAAAGGGCTAAAACCTGGTTGTATTAACAGCTGATTTTTACACACCATGCCTTCCACAGCAATGGATTCCCATCAGCCCCGTACCATCTGTGGGAATGTTCACAGGATTTCCACTGGATATGGGGAAATTGTCTTTTGAAAACCATTAAAAACACCAGGAAACCTCCTAGGTCTGGAGCTCCTGCAGCCTTATAGGGATGTGCAGAACTGTGACTGTGATGGATTTTCATTTTTTCATTTCTGAGCAAATGCAAGAGATGTTTTCCCTCTTGCTTTATTTAGGAAAATTCTTTAGGAACCATTAGGGCCAAACCAGGCTCTTTTCCAGGATGCAGGTCAGGGTAGTTTGCACAGGACTCAGTTCAATGCCTGGATAAGGAGAAGGAATTCATAGAGCACTTAAGGAGAAGATGAAACTCCAACCATCTCCTGCTGGGAAATACAAAGAGCACAGAGAATCCAGTGAACTGACTCTGTTGGGAAGGGACTCAAAGGAGAGGTTATAGATTTCTGCAGAGCATCCTTTTTTCAGTTTTCAGAGAGAGACTGAAAAATGAGACACACTTGGAAGGGATCCAAACAGAACTGAGAAAAAAAGTCTTTTTTATACCACTGAGATGAAAAGACTCAGCTGAAACTGCTGTTAGTGAGGGATGGGAGCAAAACACATCAGCCTTCACCTAATGGTTGAGGATTTGCTGTTTGATTTCCTAACCAAAATCTGGAGGAAACAAATTTGGTGTTGATCAAACCAATGTAGATCTTAAGTTTCTCACCCTGAAAAGAAAATCAGGAAGTTTTTGTGGAAAGTGAAAGCTGGGGAAGGCAGCTTCTTTTGGGGAATCTCATTGACAAGTCCTGATTTTAAGAGGTGCTGAGTGATGCAGCTGCTCCCCGTGGTGTCAGAACAGTGCATGGAAATGGTGTTAGTGGGGACAGGATGTGTGGGAAGAGAGACACATCCCTGGGGCAGCTCTTCATACCTTTATGTACCTAAATACCTTTAACCATCTGGCTTGTATTAATATGGTCCAATGAAATATTAGGTAGATGTAGTAGGTAGGTAATTTGATTTTGGTTAGGGTCAGAAATCACAGAAAATCTGATTTCAGATCATGTCTTTTTTAGCTATTTTCAGCATTTCATTTTTTATTTGACTTTTATTTTGAAGCTCCTGATTTTAGGCTGTTATTTTAAACTTCTCTCAGCTGGTGACTCTGATTGCTTTTCAAACCTTCTATTTTCCAACCTTTGTACTCTTATGCATGAATCCAGGCCAAGTTCCCTCCTTCTGTTCGCTTTCCAGTGTCTTTGAGCATTAAAGTAAGCAAAATGCAGTTTGAGGCTGCTGGGGCTGGGAACCTTGGAAGAAACCAAGATGAGTTTCTTTTGTTTCTTTTTTTAATTGGCTTTTCTACATTGGATGAGCCACCATCCCTGTGGATTGCTCCTTACACCTCTACCTTGTTTAGCTGAGCACAATTAAAATACAATGTGCACAGGATTTTTGCCTGCAAAACAAAGATGGATGCTGTCACATAACAAGAAGAAATTAAGAAGGGAGCAAATTTTACAGCTCTCCTGTGATCATTGTTCAAAGGAGAATTCTCATGAAATAAGAATGAAAATCTAATTGATGGCCTGATTCTCCATGGCTGTACAGCCACCCTTCCCTTCTCTGCTTCTAATAAATGCTCTCTGCCTTCACCCCCACACAGGCAAGAAAAATCCATGTGACCAGATAGGGAGACCTTTAAGAAAAGACCAATATTTGCATATCTATTATGGCTATACTCAGTGTTATACTTGTTTCATTAAAATTTCTATTTGGATAATATGTAAGGTCAATACTGTCACTGTTCTGGAAAATTCATTTATTTTAAAATTAAAGCTAAGCACAGCAAGTACAATTCTCCTCATGCCTCCCCTGAATAAATCCCCTGAGCTTGACAGGGTCAGTGAGTGAAAGCAGAATTGGGCCCAATGTGTTTAGAGATGGGGGTCTGTGGGGGAGAAAAACATGCTAATTACATGGATCCCAATTTTCTAAGTAAATCACTTGGTAGAAGTGCTCTGTGCTCCTGCTTTCTGATATTCAAGGGATGGTTATTATTTCAGCTGGGTGCCTACTGAGGTCCATTAGCTTTTATACACCAGTTAAGGTTGTCAATTGCTGGGATTGAATCTACACAAAGAAATACCTGGGATTACTTAAAAATATGGTGCTTCCCTAAGGTTTCCAGCTTTTAAACCTCAAGCAGTGATTTTCACATGAATTTGTTTGTCGAGAAGGCTGGAGATGGGAATTCTTATCCCAGAAGAGGAAGGGGATAACTGCTCTTGAAGTCAGGTGTCAGTGGGTTTCCTGGTCTGGTTTTGGTCAATAATATTTTTTTAGGGCCTGTGCCTTGTCTGGTTTTAGTATTTCCAGAGTTTGGGCTCTTTTGTGTTGCTGTTTCCAACTATTGTTTAACAATCCTTAAAATGGCATCTGGTTCAGTTCTCAGAAATCAGGGAGGTAGAAGAAATGATCTAGGACAGATACTCTGGAAGTCACCTTCAAGGTCTTACAATAATATATTAAAAGCAAAACCTATTTTCAACATCCACAAGGGAAATCATGTATTAAGGTGGATCTGTTTAAATTTTAACATTTCTGGTGTAAAATCGTAGCTTTTTGAAGGCTTCACTTTGTATACAGGAAACTTGTATGTATCTATTGAGTCCTGCAGAAATCCCAAATCTGTCTGTTAAATGATCATTATTATTAAATAACCAGAGGCTGGTTACCTTCACTTTCACCCTTAAGGCTTGAAAGCATCAGATGGTGTCTGTTACCCTTTTCCAAGGTGTTAGTGGTCTCTTATATGTCAGATGAGCTCAGTGGCTTTAATCCCTGTCCCAGATGTGCACAGCACAAAGAGCAGGATCTCAAGCAATAATCTCTATGTCAGTCTCCACAGACAGAGACAAGACTTCACTCACCCAGGGGGAAAGGGCCTTTCTTGTCAGCAAAGGTTTTTTTTCCTCTGGCAGAAAAGGAATATTTGCATTAATGCTTACAGTGCATGGTCCTTTCTCCAGGTCTATTTCTGAAAATTAATTTCATTTGTAGATGAGAGCCTGGGTGAAGTGAAAGTCTGCAACAAAGAAATGTCTAAACCCACCTTTTTTTCATTCAGCTCCAGATCCTGTGCAGGGTGCTGCTAGTAGGATAAAATTACTGTTTTATAGGAGACTGGATCCCAAAGGTGGGATTCATCCCACTGAATTTAAGCATCTAGAAGTTAGCTGTAGGTACCCTTCAGAGTTTGAGAAAGAACTGGTTTCTCCAGAGGGTGAGTCAGTGGCAGAATTTTTTTTTTTCAGAATCTGTGGCAACTTTAACTTTTAGACACCCAGAGTTAATCCATGGGAAACCCACATTGCCTGATAGAAACCTTGGATTTTGGATGGAAAACAGGAACTGAAGAATCTCAAATCCACAGCTTGATTGCTGGACTGTCTTCCCTTATTAAATCCCTGATCTATTAATGACACAGAGATGTGCAAGTAGCTTCATGGATTGTGTTGTTCTGGGGATCCTGGGGATGCAGAAGGTTTGGAATGAGTAACCCAAGGTGGCTTTAGCTGCTACACTCAGAAAAGCCACCAGGGCAGTGCTCAGCAGCCTGGAGATATTCTGCAAGGAAGCCCAAAGCAGCAGAAACGTGCACCCTGCCAGTTTTTCTGTGCTGTAGAAATCAGGGACTGGTCTTCTTTACATGAGGTTGTGCTGGAGATGAGCCTTAGGTCATCACTGTGAAGGCAGAGGACTTGTGAAAATTCAGATATCTGCTCAGATCTTGTAACCAGAACTCAATAGTTATGAAATTCAAGGCCAGAAATGACTGCTTCAATTGTGTTTCAAATGTCATAATTTTAACGCTAAATGCTGGTTGAATGTAGCCAGCAAAAGTACAGAAAATCAAACATTTGCTACTGATCCAGAATCAGGCAAAGCTTCTGTTACGGACATGGAATTATTCCTATCAGAAAAAGATTAAATTGGACAGTATCTCAGCAATCACCAGTGTATATAGGTATTTATAATCTCATTAGGAATTATTAAAGTGGGGCTTTTTTTAGCTTAGTAAATGCCAAGACCTAAGAGAAGTCTGAATGATGGTAAAATGAAATCATCACTTTAACATCAGTGAGCAGGAGTTGTTAAAATTGTCATTTCTTTCCAGTGCTTCACCCATGAGTTGAGAAATCCAATATTATCATTGTAGCAACCAGTGTTATCATAGGGGAATAGAAAGGAGCACCTGGACACAGAAAATCCATGGCACTGACCTGGGGAGGCCAGACTGTGACACTGGCCAGGATGGGAGAGAGGGGGTGAATGAGGCCAAAGGCCAGATTTTAACCCTGATAGGATAAATCAAGCTCAGAGGGGGACTGGGGGAGTTCTGGGGGTTCCTAACCCTGGCAGCAAAGGGTTTCTCTAAGCTGCACCTTGATCATTCTTCTGGGCTGGGAGATGAAGACTTTGCTGGTTGGGATATGGGGACAACAGCACCACAAAAAGTTCCTGGGGATTTTAACTCTAAGCCTTGCTGCAGGGAAAAGAAAGTGGCAACATTCATTGGAAAAGGAGAGGTGAAAGAAGTGAGGTGTCAGTGCACAAGCAGTGTGGTGAGGAAGGTGCAGGGATGTGGGGTGTGAGAAAGAGAACCCTGCAAAGAGAAGCACACACTGGAAAGGGGGAGCCCCTGCTGCTTTGAAAGAAGAGTATCAGTCAAATAAATGCAACTTTCTGCCTGGCACTAATGAAGCAGATTAATAAAGCTACTGCAGCCCATATGGCCATGGAGGTTCGTTTTGCCTAAATATTGCTAATGAATGTTTTCAGAAAGTGGTGTTTACACTCAGACCTTTTTCACCCTCAGAGTGGGCTTATACATGAGGTACCTGCAGTGTTCATCCTCATGCATAGGATGCATCATCCCTCTGTGAAATAAATGCTGTTCCCACTTCACAGATAGGAAAACTGAACCAGAAGAGCAAAGGCCAACATTTGCAAATGCCACCTCTAAGATCAGCCCTTGATTTTAATAATCTCAGAGATTACTAAAAGTAGCCAAAATTTAAACTAGAACGAGGCCATGAAAAGGGTCAAGAGTAGCATAGGGGGTAGAGTGCAGTGTCCTGGTGTCAGTTCTTTGTGCCACTGTGGCTGTTGCTGAAGAGGTTATTTGCTGCTGCTTGTTAGACCCAGCTCTGCTGCAGGCTGGGACTGCCCAACAACTGGTGACAGTCCCCACAGTGCAGAGGCCTTCCCCCTAAACATCCATCTGCAAATAAATAACTCCTAACCTTACCACAAAAGGTTCAGTGGCAGGATTCCAGAACAGGCCATGGAAGTCCCACATCTGTTTAACTCTGTGAGCTGGATGGGTTTGACCTCCTGACACACTGGCTGTTTTTCTTGCCCAGTGCTGCTGGTGTCCTAAAGGGAGGCCAGACACATTTAAGTTCAAAATTACAGCTTGGCTGCTCAGGTTCAGGCAGTCAGGTAAAAAACTAGGCTGGTTTCTCTAAAGGAGCTTCAGTCAGCTACACGAACATATCCACAACCATGACAGGATCACCAGCTCCAGGCAGCACAAGGACATCTTGTTCTCCTTTCTCCTCTCACAGGTTTTTTTAAAATTTGTTCTCTAGAAAAGGCAAATATTAAGCTCTAAATGTATCTGAAAATATCTTGATTGTTTTCTTTCCTTAAAGATTTCTAGAAGTCGTCTTTAGCTGTGCAGTTTAGAATCAGCATGTGCTGCATGTTTTTCTATTTCCTTTTAGCTGACTGTCCAGGTATTGCTGCTTTGTTGGATTTTCCATAGAGTGAGTTCTTGGCTGGACCCAGTTCCCTGCCAAAGCATCAGTGTCTGAGGTGCTGAAGTGGCTGTAAACATGAACACCCTTCTGTTGTGTTTGGGAGTGTAAATGTGTGCTTAAAGACAGGTTACTTTTGAAAACCAGACTCAAAGTACATATTTATCCTGAAATAATAAGGACAATTCACCTCAACACCAGCACATAAATAGCTGTGTATTAATGCTTTTCTGTGCATTTGCACGTGTGTCCTGTGCTGGAATAACTCAGAAACACACCTAAAATCATACACCATCGAGGTGAAGGGCAAGGTGAGAGCAAAACCAGATGCATCCCCTGTCTCCAAGGCAGTGCCCTGTGGAAGGAGACTGGCCAGCACAGCAGGTAGCAAATGTCTTTTTCCAGGGCATGGAAGTGACTGGTGTGTAGGCAGGCATGAAGGAAAAGCCCTGCATTACTTTTATGGTCAGTCTGCCCGTCAGACTCCCTTGTTAGGCAGGATCAGGAGGATGGAAAATAGACCAATATTTAGCTTCTTTTTGTGTGTATGTCTGAAGGCAGCAATTCTTTTTTTACAAACATGTACTTGGTTGTGTCCAAAGTTAAATGTACAAGGCTAAGCTAACCCTACACAGGGCAGTACAAAGGGGAAAGAGAGAGTTATCCCTTCTTAACCCAGAGCTGAGAGATTTGTTCCTTCCATTCTCAGATGTGCTGGAGCCTTTCCAAGGGGCTGCTTTAGTTATTCATGGAGGGGAATGTCCTCCATTCTTGATTCCTTGCTGCACTCTGTGCTCTTGGTGCAGGGCAGCTGAAAGTAAAAGAAAATTAAAGTAACAGGCAAGGGAGAAGAGAACTAGAGCAGCTGCTGTGTGTGGATTTCCCATCCACTTTCACATTGCTAAAGGACAAAAGAGAGATAGGAAAGGGGAATTCTCCATCTGTAACAGCTGCTGGACAAAGACCACTTGCTCTTCCCTGATGCTCACGAATGTCACTTCTCTTTCATGTCAAACTAATGTTCTCCTTGAGCAGGGTGACAAGGACAACACCATGGGAAGATTGCCCAGGAAGCACAAGCTCTTGGATGGGAACTGATGCTGTGGTGGCTTTGCTGATGTGTCTGTGGGGGCCCTCACCTGATCCAGGCTTGTGAGAGTCTCCCTGAGTGCCATGGTCAGGCTGAGAAATAAAAACATTTTATCATGAAATTATATGTAACAGAGATGGGTTGAATTACCATCCCCCTGTGGATGAGAGCTCTAGGATAGGAATGAACATCACTCCTCAGCTGTTCATTATTGCAAAGGCTCCTCCCTGTGTCTGTCAGACAGCTGAGGCTGGACATTGGTAGTTCCACTTGCTGGCAGTGGTTCCACAGCAGATTTAATTCTTCACATAGTTTCCATTTAGGGCAGTTCTTGGACTTTTGGTACTTCTGGTTTCCTGTGGTGAATGGTGAACGCATCTTTCTAAGAAACATTTCTTTCCAGGGTGGACAGTAAAGCAAAATAAAAAGCCTTTTGCATCACTTATACACTTTGGATAAAGCATTTCTGCCAATTTTTATATATATATATATACAAATAGAAGAGTTTTCTTTTATCAATTTCCTCTGTATCTTAAAAAAACGGTATTAATTTCTCTCTTTCAGGCAGGATTACCTGAAGAGTAAGTTTGTTTACATTTAGCATTTCACTGTTGGCGAGAAGTGGTTTCACATTAGGCATTTGACCATTTGACCAGCAGATTTTGCTGCCATCATTTAAAAAGAGGTGAACATCATTTAAAAAACCCTCCCAGGTTTAAAATGGGCAATAAATATAGGTAAGAGTTTGCACAGAGGGATCAGGCTGCCCAGTACACATGTACTCAGCTGGGTGCCCTGGTCACAGGTACTGGATTTGTATCTGGTTCCCCAGTGTGCTGTGGAATTTGAATTCTTCCCTTCACACAGCATGGACAAACTCTCACTCGTTTTACTTCAGGCTCTTTTGCAAAGGCAAATGGCCCTGCTGGAAACTAATCAACATAATTTTTTACTCTTCACAGAGGTCTATTAGCAATCATTGCTGTAGTCTCGGGCTATAAATGGGGACAAGAATACTCCTAAATTCAGACCCAGCAATGTTTTGTATTTTTCCACAAAATATTCTTGCCTGGGCTTGTCTCTGGCCAGCCTCTTTTGGGGCTTTTTGTGCTTTCTCTTTTTCCCTAGATGCTGTAGCTGGCTGTCACATGGGGAGATGCTGCTGAGAATATTGAAAAAGCTCAAATGAGAATGAATAGGAAAACACAAACTCTAATGTCACTGCTGTTACAGAAACCCTGCACAGCCTCTTCCTATAGATGTGCACAGAAAACAAATATTAGTTTTATTAAATGAGACACAGTTTTTATACTGGCTGCCAATGGAGAAGACAATAATTGTTTTCACCATACAAAGACAGCCACAGATTTTATGGTGTAAAATCCTGCTGGATACAAAGTGCTGCAGATTTAACATGACTAAGCTAAGCAAAGCTGTTCTTACTGCAGACCTGATCTAGTTCTAGCTCTAAGGAATTTGGTTATCCCAAAGGTTAGAACTAAAGGACTAGTTTGTGTTAAACAGGCAACTCATTTATAGTGTGAGTGCAACCTAAGTGATTTGCCAAACCCCAGGAGGGAATTCTGTGGAATAAAGGTGTGTGGTGTTACACTCCCAGGTGAATGCAGAAACCACTGCTCAGATTTCTATTTTCTATTAAGTATTTGTGTGGAGAGCAGTTTACTTCATTGACAAACACAAATTTGGCTAAAATTTCTCTGCATCTAAAACGGAAGCCATTTGGTTTCCATTCCTTGCCCTGGCTTCTCTGAGAGTTGGGGGATGGAGGCTGTGGTGTGTCCCATGCCTGCAGTCAAACTGCATCACTGCCCATTTGGGTAGGATTTAAACCTAAAATGAGTGTGAATAATTTAAATTCTCATGTATTACAAGAGCTTGCCCATTTATCAGAGTAAAAATTATAAGGACCATTAATTTGTGCATATGTAAATTAGGACTTGGAGAGGCCTTGCTGATCAGCAGCAGTAGCATGTGATGTACTCCATGGCAGCCATGCCAAGGATGAAATGTGTTGATTGCCTCCAGGGTTAACCCAGCAGCTTTCATGGTGTGCAGAAGCAGCTTGTTCTGCTCACCATGTGGCTCTGGAGCACAGGCAGCAAAGGTCACACGAGCAATCAAGATCAGCATATCCCTCCTCAGGTGGGGACCCCTGTGGCTGCAGGATTAGCTGCTGAGTCTGGGCTGACTTGGAATACACATTTTCGATGTCCTGGCTGTGTTAGAGGTGTTTTTGGATTCATTAATCTGTGTCTGCGTTTCAGTGAACATGGACAATGCTTGCTGTTTCTAGCTGTTTGTCTGGGTTTCGTCCTTGCTGGGTTTTCAGAGAAATGAAAACAGGCGGAATTAAAAGGTTAGATTGTTTTGATAACGTGTCTCCCTGCAGGAGTGAGGCATAAGCTGACAGGCTGCTTTGAGAGCTTTGCTGATGGCATGACTTTAGAAAGAATTCTCTAAGAAAACTAACAGTGAGCATCTGCAATTATCTGATTTTTAAAAACATAACTGAAGTTTTCTAAAATACTTGGGGGTTTTGAGGCACGAATTTGCTCGCAGTTTAGACAAGCTGAACATCTGACCTCCTTACATCATATCTGGAATTTTATACACAAATTTCAAGTTGAAACTTAGAGAGCAGACCAATTTTTCTCTCTTTTCTTTGTCTTTGCTATTCCCATAACAGCACATTTGCTTCAGGAGCCCTTGTAACCCCTCAGCACCTGCCCTGTCCAGCCCTGAACAAGGGGCAGCAGTGTATCCTGTAGTGCTGTCTCCAAGGCAGGGATGTGTCAGGAGCAGTCGCTGACCTCCTGTTTCCTTAGCCCTGGAGATCCCTGCCCTCTCATTGCCGAGGCTCCCCAGGGAGGGGGGATGCTGCTGCCTGCCCTGGGGGAAGGAGAGCATTTAATCTCATCATCTGTCCCAGCTGCCATTCCTGCTAGGCTGCAGAGGAGCTCTGGGAGCTATCCCCAGACAGCAGTGCACAACATGTCTATTCCAGAGCATCCTCTAAATGAATCCTCAACATTTTCATTAGAGACACTCCTGCTGGACAGTTATGGGTTGTGACTCTTCCACGTTTTTCCACCGGCAGCGAGCCTGTGTAAAATCTGACTGACATTTAAAAATGCCAGCAATCTTATTAATTCTGCAGTTCAAGAAGTGTTTCTCAGGGCTTTTTGTCTTCCAGTTGGAGGGTAGGAGGGTGATGCAGACCAGTGGCAGAACCAAGCTCTTTTCACAAATACTGGACTCCTTTTAAATTGTGTTCATCATGGAACTTGTGACTAACTGGGGAGCACACCTGTGAAGGTTGAGGCAGCTGGTGAGAGCTCCAGCTGTTTGTGCGGTCCCATGCCTGACTTCCTTCTGCCTCAAGAAGAGCCCCTTGTGCAGGAATTTAGAGTTCTGTGTGTCTGCCAGCACGGAGATGTGCTGCTGCCCTTCCTCAGGAGCAGAGCACTCTAATGCAAGCTGCTGCCCACCAGTAATCCACATGGAAGTGCTGATGTGTGCCCTTTTCCCAGGATCACTAAATTCACTAAATTCCACTAAATTCAGACCAGAGGACTGTGTGTGCCAAGGCTTTTCCCTACTGCAGGACTGCTCGTTGTCCCTCCTTTCTCTCTGGGAGGAGAGCTTGATGGTGACTCCCACCTCTGGTTTCCCACACCAGTTCAATGACTGGGAACAGGCATGTTTCCTCTATGCCACATCTACCTATATTTTAATGTCAATTTTGCTGTTCTGGATTGGAAATCCTTCTCTGTGGTTGGTACAAATATTGTTTTGTTGGATGTAAATCTAGCCATGTGCTGCATGTACTGAATCAGAGCCAAGGTTACTTCACCTCTAAATCTCCAGTGACCATCCAGTAAATAACAACTCTTGAAATCCTGAGTCTATTAGCAGAAAATACAGCTGTAAATCTCTCCAAAAGGAATGACTCATTGCAGTGAAGTTAGCAGGGAAGAGAGGGAAGAGGTTCTGCAGTCAGTTGATTGGGTTTATTAATGCAACAGCTACTACTGCATTAGCAATTCTATTTAGTGTGTAGTGACTGAAAAAATCAGATGCCTTCCAGTTCCTGCCACTGGCATGGAGCTGATTTTTGTTGAAAATGAGAGGGATATATAAAATTATCCCAGGGTAGGAGGTTATGCATGTATTAAGGTGACAGCCATGGGTTCTGGCCACTAATTGTGAAACCACCATGGGTTACAGCAAGGTCTTCAATCCTGCTGTTGAGAGCTTTTATTCTTTGACCTGACTCACTGCAGGGGAATGGGTTTCAATTTGGAATAAATTTGACCTAAATTATTGAAAGTTAATCTCACTTCATTTTACATAATGCTTTATGAGAATGCAATTGTAGCATGTTTAGTGTGGGGCAGAGAGGGCAGCAGTTTACAGAAGCTGACATTTTGCATAAAGAAAAAAAAGAGGTCCTGAGTTTATCTAATCAAACTGATAGCAGCAGTTGAGCAGGTTAACCTTTCTAATAATGACTTCCCTTCTTTTATGATGTATTTTGTGGGGGTGGTCACTTATAGGTATTAATTTGTAACACCCAACAATTACATTCTGTGCAGTGTGGTAAATGTGAGCTGAACAGTTTACTGGGTCAAGCAAAAGCAGAAGAGATCAAACCAAACAGGGTGAAAAAATGAACTCTTACAGAATAAGTGAATTGCAGGTCAAGTGCTGCTTGAATGAAGCAATGCTCAGTGAAAGTTGCTGGATACAAAATACTTTCCTTCTTGGGGAGTTATCAGAAAATATGCACTCAGTGAACCAGAAAACTGTGAAATTATTTAGTAAAATTAATCCTCGGCTGTGAATAGGAAAAATGTCAGATTTATTTTGCATCTAGATTTCCATCCCAGCAAATATAAATTTATCCCTGGATTCTTTTGTTCCAATATTAACATTTGCTCTGTTATATTGAATGTAGTCCTATATCCAGTCCATGTTTTCAGAGTAAAAGTGTCTAGTTAGCATAAAAAAATAAGGAAACAATGTTTTCAATTAGAATTAAAAACCACAGTCCTCATGTTTAGCTTACTCCAGGTGTAAACCAAATAATTTCATTACATATCCTTATACATCTGATACTTCTTTTCTTTTATTTGTCAGCACAATCTCATGTTCCATGGTCTGGAAGATAAAGACATTAATTTCCCAGATCTTTACCAAGGTTTCCTAATGGAGTATTGTCTCTGATTTGTATTGAAAAGTGGAGCTTTTCACACCAATTGATGCTGTTTTGCCCAGCTCTGTCAATCCATCTCCATCTTCTGTTTCCATTTCAGCCTTGGCATTTTTTACTCCTGTCATACCCCTCCCAAAATGAAAGATTCAATGGACTAGTCTGCTTTTACCCCCACATCTTTTTGTCTTGGCCTCCCCAGGCCACCACCTGTAAGAAAACATCTTCCTGCTCCCTTTGGCAGCATCTCCAAAGGACGAGGCAGTTTGTATTCAGCTGCAGCTTGTTCTTGTGCAGTATTTTCCTTGCCAGCAGCCAGAGCAGTTGCTGTAAGGAGCACATGGGCAGACCTTGCCTCCCCAGTGACAGAAAGTGGCACTTGCGATGCCTTGGCCCTTCCTGGGTCAGAGTGTGCTGCTCTTGTCAAGCAGCGTCACCTCCTCAATGAACCGCGCACGGCTGGCGTGGCTCTGGGCCACTGCTGCTCCAAAGGGACACTCTTGCTCTGGGGACAGGCAGGACTGAAGGGCTGGCAGCTTCCAGCCCCATTAAGTCCTCCCAGAGCCCTGTTCTGAGCTGAGCTGAGCTGTGTGCCTGGCTGGAATCTGAGCTCCAGAGGAGCTGCCATGGTCAGCATTGCCTCTGAGCCGGTGCTGGAGCTGCCTCTTTGAGTGGTCGGGGTCTCTGTCCCAGCTCAAACAGCTCCTGTTAAAAATCCTCCTCTGAACTCCCCTCTGCTTCATTTTGTCTGGGTTTCAGTCAATGTCAAACCACCCCTTGAATGAACAGGATCAGGACAGAATGAGGAGGGCACGATTTCTCTGCCTGCATAGGAGTAGTTTGGGACTGAAATCATCAGTGCTCTTTGAAAGCTGAGTTATTTCCATGAGGGTGCCTTAGGAGTGCAAAATGTTATTAGAATATGAATTATTATTTTGAATTTCGCCTGTCAGTACTGACTGACAGGAAAGGGCACTACACTGGAAATCTGATCTGTTCACCTTTCCCCAACATGATGCAGCACAAAGACAGTAACAGTGATTGTTACATTCTGCTTTTACTTGGTAGCTCAGTCCCAGAGGATATTGTTCAGCTGGGTGACATTGTGCTGCAGTGTCTGTGTCTGATTTTATTTTGAGTAAGTCATACCTCTTTATACATAGATAATGAGCCCACTGTGCACCTGGCACAGGCTGAACAGTGTTATTTAAAACAGGAGAGTCTGAGCATGTCTGAAAGTGAAGTTCTCTCATAAGTATAAGCTGCAAACCCTTATTCGACATTAAATCAAATCAATGTTAATTTGTGAACTAATTAGCATTTCAGGCTTGGGGTTTTTTTTCAGCAGTGTGGTGATTTTGTACATAATGCTTTGTGATTGTACCGAAGTACATAATTATGGAGCTGAATACATTGTCTCCTGCTGACATGTTGCAAAAGGAGTTTCTTTCAGCAAAGGATGCTCGCTACATCTGAATTAAAATACAGACCCTCAGCCAATTCCCATGCATGGGCCCATAGCTGGGGCAATATCAGAATTTAGGGGTCTTATTGAAAAAGCAGGCTGAAAATACATTAACTGAGTTTACTCATTCCCATTTCTACTGTATTTTAATGAGAGAATGGCAGGATGTCCTTTGGTGTGAGACAGATGATGAAACAGGTATTCTGAGTGGGGAATATGCATCAAAGAAAACAGAGTGGTTTTAGGAGATTTTTTTTTTTAACTCTGAAGTCTGACTGCTGGAGTACAGGAACTGTCAGTACTTGCTCAGCTCAGTGTTCATTTTCACCAGAATCCTCTCTCTGGCAGGAGCCAGCACCAGGCAGCCAGAGATGGTGTCAGGAATTTTGTAATGGCTGTCTCTCTTAAGGAAAGACTGATGAAGTCTCCTCTACATTTACCTATATTTACCCAGCAACAAGCACTTTAATTTAGATACTATAATCCACACTCTAGTTTGCTTTAAAAACAGTTTTAATGATATTTATGTCCTTTTTGATCTTTGATGTCGTTGATTTTATTTAAGTAACATGGTTAAGATAAAAGCCTCTTTCTTACCACAGTGCAGAATACACAATCTGCCCTGACAGGGGAAATATTGCACCCATCTAATGTAAATATATGAGCTAGTAACACAGCATCACTTACAGCTACAGTTTGTAACCCTGTTTGAAAAAAACCCCAACATATAAACTGGAGAAGGTTTTGCACAATTGAAGTCAAGCATAGTTCCCACTAGGATCTCTGAGTCCATCAGCAAAATTTCACATCCCCAGAAAACTTTTGTCCAAGTGAGAACTTCTGCTCAGCTGCTCACAGGAGCCAAACCATGACTGATTTTTGTGCTGGGACTCACTGGTCTCCTCCTCCTGACCTTGCCTTGGTGGGGGTGAGTGTGGGGCTGTCAGAGACTGTTTTGGATGTTTTCCTTGGACAGACAGGATATTCTTGCACCAGACCGACTCAGACTGAATTGCAGACCCAATGATTCACACCCTTCTTTATCAACTGAAGAATTAAAGCTCAGGTGTGTTGGAATCTAAATGGTCACATTCAGCTGTCTGGGTTTGACTCTGCACGAGCTGACTGTGACATGTCATCTTCCCAGGCTCTTGTGGCTCTCTTTGGAGGCTGTTTTTTCTGGGGTCTGCTTCCTGCCTAGAGCTGGGGCTGGTGGCAATTGGAAAGGCTGGAGACTTAAATTTTCAGTCTGATATTCCAGGAAAGTGAGGCATTTTAGATCTCTCTGTATATTTAACCTCTTGGTCATTCTTTCGAAGGCCTCAGGTGATTTCAGCCAAATCTGACAGGCCATTAAGTTCCCTCAGATCTCATACAGGTAACAGGCTAAATTTATTCTCAGCCCTGAGAAACAGTTACAGACTGAGATTCCAAAGGTCCTGACTGACTCATCTGAGAGGTGCTGGAAGCCCTGAGTCTGGATATTAGCTTTCTTCCAGTCTTGCCTGTGAGATTGAGTTGCCAAAAGAATCAAAGTAGTTGTGACAGTTCAGCCGACTCATTCTCTTCTGCTCTTCAGTCAAGAAAATCTTCCAGAAAATTTTGTACCTTCCCATGATTCACCCACCAAATCTAGTCATTTGCCTTATGGTAAGATAAACACTCAAAGATATTTATTTCTTAAACTTGTCCTTCCCCTAAATCACTCAATGAATGATCTCTCTTCAAATTTAATGAAATTTTGTGAATCTCAGCCCACCTTTTACAAGCAGTCATATTACTTCTGAAAATCTGCATTATTAGATGTAAACTACATAAGAGAATTTGCAATTTCTACCATGACTTTCTTTTATTTATATATTCCAGGCCTTGAAATGGTTTAATATTTTTCCCAGTTGCATTTATGATTGATTGTACACTGTGCTACCTTTGTGCAAACACGCAAACAAGCCCATATTTTCAATAGAAACAGCAGAAAGTTGGGCTATTTAGAAAAACACAATTGAGCCCAAGAACCATAATAATTATATCCACATATATATATATATATATAATTATAATAAAATATAATTATATTATGGTTATTTTGAGACAGAGAAGTATTTCAATCTACACTCTGTGTTTGTATGCTAAAAATGTTTCTTCTTGCCTGAAGTAGCAACTTTACCTCAGAGAGCTTTATTTTTGGTTGCACATTTAATGCAGAACATTATTTGAATCACAGAAAGATCACATCTTCCCCTTATCTATTTCAGCTTTTCCACACCAAACCTCAGGATTTCCTATTATTTGTAAAATGGCTTTTGTTTTCAGTTGGGATCAGATGCAGAAATGGAAAGATCAGGGCATATTAGAATTTGTAGCTGGGGGAGAATTCTGCTCCAAGTGCAGAGTGTTAAAGGGTTTAGAACAGGTTTTTTTGAAATCTGATTTATATTACCTTGCAAAAGAGCAAGAGATGAGGACAGGAGAAGTGAGGTATTAAAGCAAGGAAAGGCAAGTATATTCATAACCATGCTGCTTATGATTTTATACTTTCAAATTTTGAGGTGAGTGATCTTGCCTATTTGGGAAGAAAGGTGGCACAGGCTTATCAACCAATTAGGAACCCTCAGGACATATTCCAGGGAGAAGGTGCAGAGAAAATGTTCATTTTTAGACATTTGTGGAGAAATTGTAAGAATGTTTCAGCTTTTGTGGCCAACACCAATCTGCTTAGGCATTTCCCTGGCATCTCCCTGTTTGCAGTCAATTTATAAATGAATTATTGATTGGATTCTACTGTTATTAGGAGTATCTTTTTAAAAAACTTTTAGGCAAATATTACAAGATCAGATACACTCTAGAGATAAGGTCTGTTCTAATTTCTAGCAGCAGCTGCAATATCAAAGGGGTTAATTTAGATCATCAAGGTTTCATCTCCTTGCCCTCTAAGGTCTGATTCATAAAGCTGAAGAGATGAATTCAGAAATTTCCAGAGACAAATGGGGGAGAAAATCAAGATATATGAAAAAGAAGGGTGGAAAATTAAGTTTTGTCTCAGTGTATGTGGTTACCAAGCAGGGCTTGAAATTCACTTATACTCTTGTGCAGATAAGGTGGTGAGATGTTTCCTTCATATCCTGGGCCAATTCTCAATATTGAAACAGATCAGTGATCTATTTAGTCTCCATCACTGGCTAATGCTGGGGAGAAATGCAGAAATCCTTGATGATGCATTTAACAGCTTAAAACTAGACATGAAATTGTTTCCAGCCAGTCTTTGTCTTCTGCTCCTAAAATACAAACACTAATCAGTCACTATTGTTCTGCTGGCTTAGCTCATGTGTTTGTGCATAAAGTCAACACTAAACTTCTTGCTTCTCTTTTCTGAGTACCCTGCCCTGCTCTCAGTATTCCACAGGCTCCAATTCAGCAGGTTAATTGAACACTGTTGAACTACCACTGGTTTGAGCTGAACACCATCTTTCTATTAACCTTAATTTAGTTTTGCTCCAAACAAGCATTTGAATGTTTATGGGAAAAAAACAAGCAAACAAACAATCAAAACCAAACCCACAGAAACAAAAAAAGACCCTCAAAACACACACACACAAAAAAAACCCCAAACAAGCCCAGCCCAATATTGGTGTAATTCTAAATTCTAAACCATCCAGTTCAGAGAGTAGAAGGTGTAAGAGACACTTATACTGAAATCCTCTTCTAAACAGATGTGCCTTGTTGTGGAGATCACTGGATACAGCCACACTCCCCAAAGCTCTGGAGACTCATGGAGTCCAGGATGAGGTTTTTGAAACACTAATTTTAAGGAGGTCCATGTTAAGTTATTGCTGCAGAGAGAATGAAAATCATCTGTTCCCCATGCCCTTGGTTAGAAGGATGCAGTGAATGGTGCTGGGCTTAACTATCCATTGTCTGGATATAAATTCCATAGAAACCAAGAAGAAACCAATACTTAGAAGGGATTTCTGTATTTAGGGTCAGACCTAGAGGTGATCAGAGGAGGAGAGGATTGCACTGATGTTCTTTGATGTGTTTTTACTTGAAATATGAAGGTAGGAGGAGGAAAAGAACATGATGTTGATTTGAATCAGTTATGAGAAAAGACCAAGCCTTTGCACAACACCCTCATGGCACCTTTGTTTATGTCTCAAAAATTTTATATAGGCTCTGAGAAAGGACAAATTTGTAGAGCAGACAGTGGATATTCTTTAAATGCAAAATAGGCTCCTAATTGAGCAACCAAAGCCTGGCTATATTGTGTCTGGATTAAATTTACAGTGGTACCAGCAAACAGATAACCCTCTTTCCTTTGCAAACAGCAGACAGCTCAAAACCCAGTGAGAGCCCTGCCTTTTTATTTTCTTTGTAAATGCTGATTTCAGTCCTATCTGCTTTTTATAACAGTTGCAAGTTTAGACACAAACCCAGAAAATGCCAGTGCTCTTTTTTTTTCCTTGATTATGCATGGAAAAAGTCCAGGCTGTTTCTTCCTGCTTGCCTTTTCCAACACAAAGGACAGCAACGAGCTAAATTTCTGCCTGGAGAATTCTCAGCACAGGTGTGCAGGCAGAGGGATAAATCCCCTGAGCAGTGGAGAGGGGAGCAGTCATTACCCACTTTGAAATGTAGGGGTTTGTTAATTCTCACATTACTGATGTGCCTTAAGTCATCAGCTCAATTTGGTTTATTAGCAGAAAGAAATTCTCCTTCTTGCTCTGCTCTGGAAACTGTCCATTCCCTCAAATTATAGGCATAACTGTGGAGATGGGTGCATATCTCCCTAAAGAGTTGATGAACAGGGATGACAAACTGCAGCAGTGGGTGAGGGAAGTCTCTTCCCTTCAGCTGTACCTTGATAAATCCCTTCAGAATCCAGGAGTGCCTGGCTCTGTCCAGTGGCACAACTGAGCTGCAGACAGTGGTGTGGGCTCCAGCTGTTGCCTATGGAAATTATGGGCTATAATTATGTTTCTCTTCCAGCTAACATAACTTCCTAGCATAGGGATGTTCCTTATTCTCTGAGACACCTCTGTGGGAACCCCCAGGTGCAGGGATCTAAATCACCTTCTTCCCATTCTATTTCTTAGATCTTGAAGAAATAAAATCATGAGAGTGGTCTGTAATGGACTGAGGGAAGAATGCAGACACAGAGAAACCAGGATTAGGTTCTGATAGCATCAAAGTCTGTTATCTTTTTGCATTTGCTTTTTTACTCTGTATCCGTGAATCCACACGGTTTCGTAAATTTTCCCTTCCTGACGCATATCTCTTTGTTCCTTGAGAAAAAAAAAACAGCTGAGGATGTCTGTATTGTTGAATTGACCTCATCAAATTCAGACCACAGCCTTTAGGAACTTAAAACAGAAAGTCGTGGAGCACCTGCACAGATTCTTGTTTACTTCAGAAAATCTTATAGGTTTAATAACAGATGCTGCACTGGTTTATTTCTGAGCTTTCTGAAACCACCCTTGCAGAGGGAAGACTGTTCAATGTGCTACATTTTGAATTAACAAGTTAATCTATAGCTTCTTGCTGCAAGTGAGGGGAAGCAATTACTGGTGTGTATTAGATCACTTTAATTTCAGGTATATGTTCAGATATATCTTCATTGGCCCGAGGAAGGCCTGGGGTTTGGACAGAGAGAGGCAACAGTGATTAGCCAAAGCAGCCCATGTTCCTTTTCCTCATGAAGTTTAATCAGTCACTCGCTTACATGACATGTTTCAAAAGCCCTTCATTACTCTTAAAAGATGCCTGGTTCTGTGGCAGTGCTGTGCTGTCCATGGTTGCTGCTTTGCAGGCAGGACCATTGATGTGTCATGTCCAAGAAGGTGCCATTAATAGAAGTCCTCGATTTGGTAGTTTTGATGCCAATATGAAAATGATTGATGATACAAATAATTTTAAAAGAGTTTTCCAATCATTCTCTGGCACAGGTGATCTGCCACAACCAGCCACAGAGCCCTCTTACATAGAGCAGCATTGCCATTTGCTTTTTTCCCAGTTTTCTTCTTGGCAGAAATGTTTCTTGCCCGGAGTTATAAATTGGGTACTCTGGACTGCTGGGATTTGCCTCAATTTGGGGTGAAAGTTTGTCAGGGTAGGGCAAAGGTTCCCTCCTACCCCTGGCAAAGCAGAACAGGCTGCTGTAGCTGCATATCCCTCCTGCCTCTCCTCTGTGGTGTCTGCAGAATTTCTCAGTGCTGCAGGGCATTTTCAGTGTCATGTCTAAATGCTGCTGCAGTTGCCACCTCATTTGCCAGACTGGTGACCAGACCTGCATCCCATTATTCTTCCTGGTCCCTTCCCTCACAGCATCCTCAGAGCTCTGCACTGTCTAATGACTCCTACTTTTGTCCTCCTTTTTGGTCCCACGGTAAAGTGAGGACAAAGAGAAATTAATGCAGATGATAATCATTAAAAAAAAAAAAATGAAGCTGCTAATGTATGTGGTGGAATAATGCAGTGTGAATTTTCAGGCATTACAAACAGAGAGGGCAATTTGTTTTATCTCATTCTACTGTTTTTGCAGAGCCTTGGGCTACACTGGTTGCAGGGTGTTCCCTGTGGTAGCTCGGTGCTCTGTTAGCACATCTTCCTCCTCAGAGCTCATCATCAGCAGTAATTCATCTCACTGTGCCACCCAGTCCTGTAACCCACTTACCTGAGGCTGAATTTAGCCATTAATCTATAAAGTTCTGAATTTTTCTGGCTGAGTGAAGAGTGTGCCATAAGAAAATATGAATTATTTAGAAATAGTATTTCAAAATGGAGCAAGTAGAAAGCACCCAGGATTGGGAGAAAACAGCAGCCTTCTCCAGCTGCAGTCATTCCTTAGTGCCTTAGATTTCTCCAGCACATGTGAATCATTGGTTGCACTGTGGCACGAGGGGAGCACCCGAGCTGAGGGGTGTGTGAAGGTGCCTTAGGAGGGGAGCAAGAGTGTTGCATGTTATGGTTATACCTATCTGCAGTAAATCTGAGTGGTTCTTTGGCCATGGAGCCTCCTTTTCCTGCATACCCAGTAGTTACTGGTGCAGAGATGCAGCAAAAGCCACCAAACTGGGAAACAATGGAGCTGCTTCACAGGCAGACACTGGAAATCCCTGGAGAAACCAGAGCAGGTACAGAAAAAACAGCCTACTTGGAAGCACTCTGCCTGCTAATGAAAGGGAAAACAGTGATGAGGGAGCGTGAAGGGGGATTATTACTGAAGCTTTCACACCTTTTGCAGAGCTCCTGCTTCTCTATTCAGACGATTTGATGATACACTGACTCATGGAATTTGTGGAGTTACTCTTTTCCATGGTATGAAATGAGCAGGTGTGGGGGGTTCTTCCTTTTTAACCAACCATTTCCAAAGTTCGGTTTTCTCTGCTTGTAGTAAACACCCTAGTTTTAAATTCAGTAGTGTAAGGCATCCATCTCCATCTTTTCCCCCTGCCTGCTCTGAACAGGGAGCTTTTGGATGCTGAAAAGGATATCTTACAGATTGCAGCTCACAGTTGGGAATGAGGAAGAGTGATGGGCACCGTGCTATTCTCACATCCCAGTGTGCTTTCTGTAATGTGAGAGGATTATTACTGATGCTCTGCTGGCTCTATTCATTGTTGTGAATGAATTATGCTTTTAAGCTGGGCATTAGCCTAAAAATACCTCCAGTAACTTAAGTGGGGATTATTATTATTGGTTGTGTTTAGGGCTGTTCTTCAGAGCCCCACAAGAGGGGAGCCCATTGTGCCAAGCTCTGTATGTGAGATTTTCCCTGCCCCAGTCAGTGTCTGTCTAAAACCATATATTTTGGGTGGGGTTGAGGATAAAGCATCCAAATGGGGATTACACACAGCAGAGACTTTTCTGCCAAAGAATGTAAGAAAGACTGACATCTTCTTCCTCCTGATGCTCTGGTTTGTCTGAGGAAAGGACAGCATCTGTCCCCTGCCCTGGTCTGGGTTTGTGTTGTGTGGGGAAGAGTCCTCCCACTAAATATTTTAATGCCTGTCTTTATCTGCTCCTACTGGTGCAGCTTTGTTTGTGCCCCGTGGATGTCCCAGGACTGTGGGGTGAGGGAAGATGGGGCAGCAAAGGCACTGAGTGCAAGTGCTGTGCATGTCCAGCTCTGTGTTTTTCTCTTCAGTTTTGTCACGGACTTTTAATGCTGAATTATTGAGCATGGAAATGCATTTCACCATGAAGAGCATTTTAAAGAAGAAAGCAAAGAGTCAGGTTACTCAAGGCATTGCTGTTGGGTGGTTTGTGGGGAAAGCTGTTGGGAGGAAACAACACAGACGAGCCCGTGTGCTTTCTCATTTGCAAAGATTCAGTTGCTGTCTTCTTTCTCCCATCATAAAATTGTCTCTCTGAGTTTTCCAGGTGGATGCATCACAGGGGCTGGAATGTAGGCTGACAGGTAGAAATCAAAAGCAGCATGTCTTAGTGATGCTTCGTCAGCTGTGAATAACAAGAAACATTCGGGGGTTTGTTCTGGAAATCCAGATGCCATCCAGTGTCAGCTCTCAGCTGCTGCTGCTCTGGGCAAACCTCATAATATGTCACAGGCAGAACATTTGCTGTGCCCTGGATTCTGCTCCCACAGACATTTGCCTAATCTGTCTGTGTGGCAGCTCTAAATCAGGTGTCAGCTTCTGTCTGAACTGAAATCTCTATTGCTCCTGCAACCCAGAGTCCAGAGAACAATGCTGAACGTGTTCTGGGGATGATTTGTGCTTAATTCTTAACAACTTAGGTGACTAATTGCATGAAGTCAGAAAGCAAACACAAACTCTCCAGAGCATTATGTTTTTGCATAGTGATGCTGCTAAATAACCCAACAGTGGAGAACCCAACCCTGCAGCAGCCAGTCAGAGCTTGGGGGTGACCTCCCCACCCCATATATGAGGGATAACCTGTCCCTTTTCCAGTCACACACCCATTTCCAGGACAGTCTGTGAGCAGGGGTCCAAACTCATGTTACTCTACTTATGTTTGTAGGTTTGTATATAATCTGAAGTTACTCAGCCTGAATATTTTAGGATGTTTGTTTGGTATAGTGATATATGTGAGAATATAGAGACATAATAATTGGAAGAACAGTATTTAGAGGTTTATATAAGTGTGCTGCATGCTGCAAACCACTTGTATCACTAGGTATTAAACTGGATATTTTGTTTGACAGTGTACTTCATAATGTATTATAGGAGTAATATTTTATCAAGAGCTCAAGTACCAAAAGGAGTGAATTCCCCACTGGACTTTCTTCCTTTAATGTGCTTAAGGTTGTATTCAATATTCAGGAGGCTCCTTGTATCCTAAATCCAAAAGACATCTCTTCAGAGATGTAGGAAAACAAGTTTTTGTTCCTCATAAATTCCATATCAACAAGCCAGTGGTAAAAAGTTAATTAGAGCACTCTTTCAAACTCCAGGCTTCAGCTGGTAAAAATGGGAGAAAAAACCCCAATGAAATGCATGATAGTGCTGGGCCACTTCTTCGAGTAAAGATCATTAAAGTTTCTGACAAGGCTTTGATGCTGAAGCGCTGCCTTGCTCATAGCAAACACCCAACTAAAGCAAATCCTCGACCTGTGTGACAGCCCTGAATGCTTCCATTAGCATGGCATCATTCTAATGCATTTAGTGTGTGTGTTTAATGCTAAATGCATTAGCACTTAATGTCAGGAGCTCCAGACCCGCTCGAGTCAAGGGGTTAACACAAATTAAGAATTGCAAGAGAGATTTGTCACTTTTTATAGCTCTGTGTTAGGAGTCTTGATTTCATTACTGAAGCTACTCTGCAAAGAAAGAGTATTATTTTTGTGTAAGGCTCTTTTTCTTTCTTTGGAAAATAAAGAGCAATTGCCCTGCTAGCACTTGGTTCCACAGTAACACCTCCCAAGAAGCCCCCCTGTAACATCAGGTAAATATATGCAGCAACAGAGTCAAACTTACACAATACATTACCTAAGAAAATGTAACTACCCACTTCAACTATCAGGTTAACATTATAAAATTAAGTTGAGAATGGACATCTGTGGCTAAAGGTGGGCTTTTCTTTTGTTTATTCTGTCTAAACCCAGACCATTTTGGACTTTAGTAGCATGGGGGAGTGAGGCCAGCCTATGAAATACAGCAACCCAGGCTACAGCTCCAGGGAGCTTTCCCTCAGCACCAAGTGAGGGTTAAGCAGCTTAACCTTTCCATTTGACCTTCCCCTGTTGGTGTTTGCACAGACAGTGGCACAGCCACTCACTGGGGATAAGCCCAGGTGAAAAATAAAATGGGAGTGGGATCTGGAGCAACAGAGGAGTTGGGTTAGGGGCTGGAATGAGCACAGAGGGATGGGCATCAGTTTTGCCATACTGCTGGTGACTGCTTAACAACACAGAGCTGGTTTTATTATTCAATGTGCAGTGAGGAAGATGCACCTGCTCTCTTTTGCAGCACTGCAAAGTGACAGGGATTCATTGCCTTAATAGGAATTCCTCCCAGCAGTGGTGTTAAAGTCAATGGGACTGCAAACAGAGCGTGGAGAATATGCCAGGCTCGGTAGGGTCAGGATCAAGAGCTGTTATGCTGATTGACCTCAGGAAAAGATTATTTTGAAGGGTTTTTAAAATGATTTTAATTAAAGCGTGTATTTAGATGAGTGGAGTTTATGCTAATTACACTTGTATGTCACCATCCTTCTTGAAAAAGTTTTAGAAATCTTAAAAACTTGAGCTTCTCCAAGTGCTTCAGTGAGATGGTGCTGAACTCATCCCCACAGAAAGGCAGTGAGGGAAACATTTGCTCGGCCATCAGCAGCGTGTCAGGGCCCAAGGGCACCAGCAGGTCCTGACTGCCCTGACCAGGGGCCTCTCTGCAGGCACCTGGAGCCCAGAGCTCCGTTCCAGCTCCTCCCTGGTCCTTGCTGAGCCATGTCACAGGGTAACATGGCAGGAATTAAGGTGCTGTCTCCTGTTCCTGTTTAGAGACCTTTGCTCTGTTTTCCTTGAGGACAAACTCGTGCTTGGTACTTTGCTACACTTGGAGTTTTCTTGCTCCTGATAGCAGCTAGATGTGCAGGTTTACTTTGTGTAGCAAATCTGGCCTTATGGCTTGTGGGCCAGGTCCAGCCTGAGCAGTATTTCTGTGTGATTTGCTGCCTTTTCTCCACAGACGGTGTAAGTACAGCTGTAAGAGCAGACTTCTCTTGCACCCTCCATCCTCCTTCAACAGCTCCTGAGCTCTGGATCTCAGAGGGTCTGATCCTACTCTTGTCACTCTGTGAAAGGTTGCCTCAAGATCCCAATAATTTGTTTTCTCCCATCACTACCTCACTCCCCTGCCCCAGAGCCTCCCAGCAGCAGCCTTGGGTCACACAAGGACCAGTGACAATGCTGGGCCTTCAGAGGGGCCCAAGCATTCACCTCTCCAACTCAAAGCCTAACCCATATATTTCCCTTCTCTTTCCAGGCATGCTGGGATCCTTAACCTTTCAAAGTATTCTTAACATCTTCCCCTTTCCATAAGCTTGCCTTGTTACTAACATGCCAGCACATTCCTGGGATTATGGCCACAAGAATGATTTGCTCCACGGAGAGATGGAGCAGAGCTGTGCCCCAAGGGAAGAGGAGCAGCCCATTCCCATTCCAGCCCTGCTGCACTGCCTCAGCCTGCAGCATTTTGTTCATATGGCCACAGCCCAGCACCAGCCTCATTAACCCTGCCACGGCCCCTGAGCACGCTGCTAGCAGATGAGACAGTCCAACATTTTCTGTGTGTGCAAGAGCTTGAAGTGGTTTTCTTAGACTGAAAACCAGCCACCTGATAAGCTTGATAACAGTGATAAAACACCTACAAAATAAGATGTATCAATAATAGAGTCTAAATTGACTATAGGAGGTATGTGAGCACTGAGCATCCCTCTGCTTATCCTTAATTGATTGCAAGGTAGCATTTTAAATTGAGGGGAAAATCCAGTTTAAAAATGTATTCATGGGAGGGAATCAGCACCAAGTGTCTAGTGTTAAAGTGTGCCTTGATTTTAATGTTTTTGGCTTTCATTTGATGAAGTGTTAGATAAGTGGATAAGCAACAGGAGTTATATGATAAGGTTGTCTGTGTTCTGCATTCACATTTGGGTGGTAATTCCAGATGAGACAGAGAGCCCTGTGATTTGTCACACACGTCGTGCTGGCTTTCACAGAGTGTTCTGAGACTGATTTAGCTGATTTTGGATGAGGTGGTAAATTAATTAACAGGTGCCAACAAACATGGCTCCCCATGAAAATCTGAGTGTGGAAAGAGGATAGATCTCTGGCTCTGCCACCCAAAGGACCAAGAGAATGGAAAGAGAGCAGGGATTACTGGAGATGAGAAGTGAGACAGAAACCTGGAGCTTGTGGGACTTTGATCCTCATCCTCTAACAAGCCCTGTGGGTTGTGGCAGCAATGGGGCATCTCCAGGACAAGCTCTTGCAGGATGGATGTGAATGTCTGGGCCAGGCAAGTGTGGCAGGAGCCTGATTTGGTTCTCCCTCCATTCCCATGGGATCCAGCCCTGCTGTAAGGCTGCCCTGCCAATCCCCAGCCCAGTTGTCTGTGCTCTATAAAATGAGACCTTTCCTTCCTCAGACATCCCTGCTTCAGCACACCTTGAAACTGGAGAGAGTGATAAATTGAGCTCAGGCTATTCCTTGGGAAGAATTACAGCTGTCTGAACAGCCATGCATGCAGGCTGGGTATTTTCCTCTCTACTTTGCTATTTGAAGTGACATTTGCTTTATCCAAGCAGTCATATTAAAATCACACATCTCAGTAGCCCTTGTTTATTAGTCTGTGCAGCATCTGTAATTTTCAGACATTTTATTGTGGTTTTGGCAGAGTCTTCTTTATATTGTTGAGACTTCTGAAAAAAAAAATTAAAACAACAAAACAAACCCAAAATCCAACCCACCAAAACCTGTTAAAATTCCCCATTTCTTATATGCTGTACCAAGTATATAAACAGTCCTCTATATTTCAGGGGTTTTTAATCTGTAACCTCCCTGGTATAAATCTCAATAGACAAATTTAGATCTCAACACAAAACCAAATTGCTTGCTGTTTATGAAATGCATATATTTGTGTTGTAAATGCAATCCAATAACACCACTATTGTCAGGATCGCTTTCTTTTTGCTTATTGAAATTACATGCACATTTAAAATAGATTTATAACTGCCTATTTCCATACTCAAGCAAAACCTGGCATTTCACTAGCTGTGCCTTTGATAGTCAAGACTTCTGTAGGTGTTTTCATGATTTCTTTCTGGTTAGTGGAAACAGGAGCTGTTTATTTTGATGGTTTTTTATTTTTCGCATCTCCAGCTAAAATTGCATCTGCTCAGCTATGTCAGTACCATAGTTTTGATTTATTAAAAACACATGTAGTCTGAATGGAACCTTGCACATATAGATTAATGGAAACTTTTATTTAGTTTTAATATACTTATAGCAAGTAGAATCTAACTCCAGGTTTAATTTTGCTTCTAAAACCTGAATTTATTGAATGGCCAAAACTCTATGACCTTGCTGGCATTGTGCTGTCACTCCTAAGTGAAAGTGGGGAGTTGCCTGGTGTGACAACTCTTCCAGGGGTGCCTCCCTCGGGGGCTGCTGGGTCCTGCTGCTCACCCCTGACTCTTCTGGGTTCTGCTGTTTGTCCCAGGACTAACAGTGGGGACCAAACTTGCTCAGACTCTGCAGAAATTCAAATTGAGACTGACTTGACCAACCTTTATTCATCTCTGACAGAGAGCAAAGATAACCCCAAGGACTTGGGATCAAGCAGATAAAAAGGAGTTTAACCCTAAAACATTTCCAGCTAGAGTTTTTCTTTGTATAGCATAATCCTCTCATGCATCCACCTATTTCCTATTTCACTCAGTGGCTGAATATTTTGTTTGCAAAGCTTGCATGTGGGCTTCATCTTTATTGCATGCTCTGTGTTCAATGCATGCTCTGTGTCTTTCCTTGCTGGGGTTGTGCCCTTCCCAGGCTGCATCTCCTCATCCACACAGAGCCTTGGACACACCTTGCTTTGTCCTTGCACAGCTCTCTCTGTTTTTTGCTTGCACAGCAAGCTCAGGGAGTGTTTGGACAACACTCTCAGGCACGTGGTGGTATTCTTAGGGTTGTCCTGTCCAGTGCCAGGAGTTGGACCTGATAATCCTGTGGGTCCCTTCCAGCTCAGGGATGATTTTATGATTAGAGTATATTCTTAAAACCTTCATAGAAATGTTCTTACCTATGCCAGAATTCACCCAAAGAAATGGTTGGGGTTTTTTTCTTCCTTGTTTCCAATAACCTGTTTGCAGCATGTACTTCTTGGTGTGCACAAGTCTTTTTGGGGTCAAGGGCTCACTAGTGATCCCAGGTTCACCCAGCATCAGCTGGAATGAATAACTGCTCTGTGCAATCCCACCAAATGGAGGAGGTAGGATGGTTCTGGCAGAAATGAGACTGTAAATTACCTTGCAAACCACATCTGAAAGGTGCTAAAGAAGCACCCCTACAGGGATTATTAATTCATAGAAATAAAATGAAATTTTGATGCTAAATAACTAAACAAAACCCAAAGACAGATATTAAAGCCATTCTGGAAAGGCTCTAAATCAGTTGCAGGCAATAGGTTGGAACAGAGTGTGGAAGTGCTGGAAACACATCTGTCATCAGGGAAGCTGTAGCAGCCCTGTTTCCTGACTGCAGAGGGAGAAGCTTTGATCACAGCTCCCACTGAAGCACTAATTTCTTAAAAGCTGACTTAAAAGCCAGCATAAAGTTTAAAAAAGAATGGGAGTTTATTACTTTGAAATCTTGCTTTAAATGTTGGTTTTCTTTCTTTCTTAGTAATATGCATTTTAATAAAAGTAACTTGGCCTCTAGGATTTTGATTCTGTAAGTTGATTTCATCCTTTTCTTCTTGCTTACCTGTCAACCTCATTTCATCAATTCTTTAATGTAATATTTCTTTCATTAGTGGATGGTGACTAAAGCTGAGGAACTGGAACTGCTGGGGCTGGATTACGTAGTGCTGTAAATCAGGTCAAAACAGTACTTGGATACATAAAAGAAATTCTGCTTGTCAGGTGGGTATTTACCCTGATGCTTTAATTCAGGTCAGTGGTAAGCTTTTAAGGTAATCTCTCATTCACTGCACTGGGGTTCTTGGAGTGCACAAAGTGGATTTCTATAGCATGAAACAAAGTCAGAAGAGACACTCCAGGAGTTCACCTAATCTGTCTGCTAATGGACACTTAGCCCACTTTAACCCAGCCTGGGCAAGTCTGAAATAGCTGCCCAAAATTCAGGGCCAACAGCTTATAGTTCAGTTACTGCTGTGGGCTTGCTGGTGAACTTCAGGCTGGGTGTGTTAACTAAGCTAGAAACACATGAAACAAAATGAAAACCCACTTGCATTTATCAGGGTTTGTTCATCCAGAGTTTGAATGTTGACTGGCTCTGATAGTGTGTTAGGATAAGGAAATGAATGTGGAAATAGTGAGCTCCTCCTCAGTAGAAAAGTGGAATAATCAGAGATGCTCTGTAGGAGAAGGGCAGTGATGTACAGTGGTGTTAAACAAAGCTGCTTGAATTGATCCTTGGAGGTCAGGAAGGGTTCAAGGGAAAGAACACCTGTGTAGGTTGGGTTTGTGTCCAGCACTTTTAGATTTGGCTGTGGGCTTTGTGTTTTGGCTTTTGTTTTACCATCCTCAAACGACAACGATGAGAGGAATTAGGATTGACAATGATGAGAGGTGCTAGGATCTATTGTTTTGTACTGAGATTTCTAAATCTGCAGAAGGAATTATCTCCTGGATATTGTCTCAGACTCAGGACAGTATAACATTCTGGCTGATGTGTTAAGTGTTTCATCTCTTATCAGGATGTCAGATCTCCTACAGCAAGCACATATCTTCTGGGTTTGAATACGTGTGAATTCCTGATAATGCTGCAAGGGAATAAGTGTAGGAGAATCCATGTTTACTGACATCTAATTTCTGCCTTTCACTTAGTTAAAGCCAATAACAGGCTGAATAAGGAACAGATGTAAGCTCAGATATGCTGTGTAAGTACTTTCAGTGCTTATTCAGTGGTGCCAGGTACAGGAAAGCCCTGGAAGATCTGAATAACAGCCATGCAGGTTAGCTGCTATCATATCTTGATATCAGATCTTCAGAACAGGATTGGGAGAAGAACAGCTTTTCTATCCTTGAAGACTTCAGAATTTCAGTTTCCCAGTGCTGATGCACCATTGGCACTGAAGGGTTTAGAATTTCTTTGGTGTGTGTGGAAAGTAGGAAGAAACTCATCCTAACTCCCAGAGACTTGGAGCCTCCTCCCATTCCCATCCCAGAACTGACTGTTGGGATAACAGAATTTATCTAGACACAATTACTAATGTGAAAAGACTGTACCACTGAAAATACAGATCCATGCCTCAGAACCAGAACTGCTTTCTCACATCTTCCACTGAATGTTTCAATCCTTTAAATACAGGCCTGAAGATACAGGCTGGGGGGAGAAACACATGAAATTTTATTTGGGAAGTCTTTTTTTTTACTTGAACAAAAGGGTCTAGGAAACACTGAGAAAGGGGAACTGATTTTCCTCTGAAGATTAGAGAAATTAGCATTTTTTAGAGCAATCCATTGTGCCCTGGTGTAAAACCCCAGTGTCTTTCAATGGAAAGGACAGGAACTGACAGGGTTGTATTTTAGGATGTGCTATTCCAGTAGTCTGCCTGCTGTTATGGAAGTACAGACATGAGCAATGGTGAATTTTGCCCTTCTTTTTTAAAGACAGTCCAGGAGTGAATATTCTGGGGTGTATCTGAAGAATCTAAAATAGAGAAACTGTCACTGTATTGCCCTCTGAAACATCAAATGCTCCTGGTCAGGAATTGCTCCTACAGAACCTTGGAATACAGAACCTTTGAGGATTCTTTCCAACATGACCTATGCTAAATCCCAATTTAAAAAAACAGAATTACTTGGTGATCCTGCCTGGGAACCCCTTCCTCCTCCCTGACAATTTTCCTCCTGCAGGTGTGGACATTAGAAACCACTGACTCTGTAGGAGCAAAATTTCTGTGCTAACCTGAAAATCCGGCCTCGCTTGCGATATTCAGGATTTCCTCATTTATCATTATTCTAGGTGAGATGTGAGAACATCTGAACCTCTGCTTTGTCTTAAGAGATCTTGGATTTCTGAAAAGATGCTGAAATTCAGAATACATAGATTTCACATTACCCTGCTCCCCTGTGAACAGACACAAAGGCTGTGTTTTATGCTAGGAAGGCCCTTGCTCTGAGTTTGTCTTTAGGGTTTGATTCCAGTTGGATTGATGCTAAACAGTCCTTCCTTTTTTTGGTTCAGGCCTAGGAGGGAGGGTTGTTGGTAGGTTTAGCAGTAGCTGTGTAAGCTTTATTTTTACTTAGCAGTGTTATTTTGTTCTTATGACTGTTGCAATCTCCTGCCATCTGGGGGCTTCTGGACCTGCTTCAATAAATCCTATTTGTTTTTCCTGTTGTTCTGAGGATTTTTGCGAAGGGAAGGGGAAGTGGATGGTTTATTCAGTGGACTCCAGGCTGCTGAAGGAGCCTTAGACATATTTTACTTGTTTGTTCTTACGTAAAATTGTCATGGTAAGCTGCCACAGATGACAGCCAAAGAAGAAATCGGTGACTTTTCTTGATTGACAAGCTGACACAATGTGAAAGAGAGCTGCTAATCCCCTTCCTGCTTTTCCACAGCAGAGCCGTGTTGCTGACTTTGAGGAATGTGTGCTCTTGGGTGGATCAAAATGCCAGGAACCATCCTGGAAAGTACCAAGTGGTGCCTACTGAGAATGCCACCTTCCAGAGGTGCCATCACCAGACACTGCAGTGCAGGGAAGTTTCCAGGAGAGCCACCTGTGTGCTGTGGTCATGAGCTTCTGGAAAATTCTTGCAGCAGAGGTCTTTCTTCAAAAAGTCACCTCTTTCCACTAACACACTGCATGTGTGGCTTTTGTAAAGTCCTTGCACTGTTCTTAGGAGTCCTTTTTTAGAAGTTTCTGTGTGAAGCCCCAATGTTTTACACAGCAATTTTCTCTCCCAGGAGACTGTGAAATGACCCAGCCCAGCAGCCCCCTGCGATTTCAGCATCCGTATTTAGGAGCTAGAGGATGTGTGTGATGCAACATTTCATTTTACTTTTTGGTTTATAGACTTATTTTCACTTGGCACGTTACTCATCCCTCCCCCTCTGTAAACACACCACTGGTGTAGATTTCCTCAGACCAGTTTTTACTCTCTTTGCTCTTTTGCCCTGCTGATGGTCCTGCTTGAGTATTCTGTGGCCTTATGGTCACCTTTGGTCTCGCTGGCACATCATCATTGTATCAGCAATTCTCAGTTTCCAAATTGCCATGTTTAATAATACGGTTTTGAGATTCAGCATTGTCAACTTTGACTGTTCCCTTGACCTCCTCATTTTTCTGGGAGGTTACTGGGATAGCTACATAATGGGAGAATATATTAAAAGAAATGCAAGAGGCATTTATTACTCCTCTGACGAAGCTTCATTTGTAAATGCTGGTTAATGGGGATGTAGCTGCTGTCCATTGTGCCCTCAGTCAGCTGGTGCACTGCATGCCAAACAGAGCTGTGCCCTTCCTGCTGCACTGCAAAATAACTCACATTTGCTCTCAGGAGTGAGAAACAAGCTGCCCTTACCCCTTTAGAGTAATAATCCATTCAGTATGCAGGTGGATTAGTTTGAGTGGTTGGGTTAAAGAAATCTTTTTGTAAGAAGAAATAACCCTACTAGGTACATAATTAGCTTCTGCTTTTGTTTTTAAGGCCTTTAATCCCAGGGTTTAGTCTTTTGGGCCTTTTTTTTTTAAAACATAGGTATTCCAGGCATTCTCTAAGTGCTCTAGCAACCCCCTGATGTGGTGCTGATGCCCTCTTAGAGAACCACAAGTGACACAGTTTCAGCTTCAGCAGGTCCACGAGAATGATAAACAGCAGCCAGGTCACTTCATGTGTGCTGATTCCTAATGGGAAATATTAACTGAATGGAAGTGAGTGTTCCACAGTTGATGGCAAGGCCAGATCCCAGATCTGGAGCTCTCTGTTTGGCTTCATGCTTCTCTTTGGACCAATTAATTATCTAATTGAGCTCTCGTTTCTTGTTTGAAAAAGCTACACTTGGCACAACTCTAATCAAGATAATTTCAGAAATCTCATTAGGAACATCAGATTTGTGTCACCTTATATTTGGACCTCAAATATTACTTGAACATGTCTTCTTTTGTTCAGTGGCAGAAAAGCAAGTGATTGCAGAATTGAGCACCCCACGAAGATCTGTCTTACATCAGTCTTGTCACTCTTTAAGAACATCCTCTCTTGCTTACCCAGCACCTGCACATGACAAGCAAAGGGACCCCAGTCCCTTTGTCCTTTGTTGTTCATGATCATACTGAGATCATCTACAATCAGGCTTCACTGTACATGTAGGGCCAGAGAATCAATAATTGATCACAAGTCCAGAGCCACCTGCTGATGGTCTATTTATAAATCCAGTCCATATTGCATGAAGTCCTTGGGGATAAAAGAGCTTTTTACATGCAAATATTCACTTTTCTTCTAAGTGGGGTAAAGCTGTTTCCACCTCAAAGGATGAAAATCCTGGGAGTGTTGGTGGAATTGAGCCCATCTTTTAATGATCCTATCAGCAGAGTTGCCAGGCTGACATTTGATTATCTCTGAACAGCGTGGTGCTGCATTACCCCCCTCCCAAATGGATTGCTTACCCATGCCTTTAGCTGCACCCTGGCTGAATTGATTCAGCTGTCCCTGGAGTGCTTCCAGCACAGACAATTCACTGCTAACAACTAAGTAAAAGTTTCCCTTCCAGGTTTTAACTCAGGATTTTAACTGGCATGTTGTGCTCTTCTGGGGTACGTCATGGTGGCAGTTGAGTCCTGGGCTGCACCCAAAGAGTGTGGAAAGGTCCAGGGAGGGAGCTCTGCCCCTCTACTCTGCTCTGGTGAGACCCCACTTGGAGAGTTGCATCCAGCTCTGGATGCAGCTTGGCTGGTTTTAGAAAGGTGGAGCAGCATTCCCACCTTCAGACTGTTGTCACCACCCTGTCCATGGCTCCAGAAGCCAGGGCTGGCTGGTTACTGGTGCTGCAGAAAGACTTGGTGTGGCTGTGGCTGCATTCAGGTAACTTAAATAATCTCCTTGTTATTACTATCCTGAGCTCTGCCTCTGCCTATAACTAATATGACCTGAAGGCAGTGCACCTGTTGGGAAAACCTTCATTGTTGCACAAGGGAGAAAGCCAGAAAAACAGCTTCTCCTCAGAACACGTTTCCCTTCAAGAAGGCTGGGATTAGATCCAGCTTTCAAACTTTATGGATAATGCTCCTGTCTGATTTGTCATTTGTATCCCTGCCATTTCTATTGGCAGAGCATCAGGTCTGAAAGAGCCTCTGACCCAATAAATGCATGAATTATTTAAGATGTGAGCTAATTTTCTTCGGGTGTTGTAATAGATCAAAACCTGATAGCAGCACAGAGGACTGTTTTCTGGAATTCCATTCGAGTATCCTTTAAACATCTGAAATATATTTGCATTATGGTCAATTAAAAGAAGCTGAAACAATGCTAATAGTGGATTTCTTATTACTAATGCTTTTAAAGTTCCTAGATTTGTGCTTTATGCTTGAGGGTAAAGCCCCATCTCTAACTAATGAGAGCTAAGAAGAAGCTTCCCTGTGGGCAGATTATTCCATAACTGCTGTGTGGCTGCTGGCTTGTCTCCTCAGCTCAGGAAGGGCTAACATCCTGCCAAAGTCTCTTCCAACCTCTTCCCTTAGGGCATTGTTTATTAATTCAGACAAAAACCTCTGAGAATAAGGCAAAGCAAAGCTGCTCCTTGAACACCACAGCCTTTGTTCCATGCCTTCTGCTTTATCTCCTCTGCAGCTGTAGGGGAAAGCTCTTTAGTGCACGTTCATCTCGGTCTCTGCAGGTTTTATTTGAGCATCAACCATTCCCTTTCCATCTGGATCTCCAAACTGCAGGGTTGGTCTTGGCTGAAGTGGGCAGGATCCTGGACAGACAGCCCCTCCATCTGGGCTAATATACCACTTTCAGTGTTTCTTTTTTAATTATCAGCCATAATAATGAAATGAATACAATAATGTGGGCATGAAATTGCTTCAGAGATGCTTCAGCAAAAGGAGAGATGTCTCTGTGTATCCAAAGCCTTGTTCAGAGCCTTTGTCACCTGTGGCTGTGACAAATGCACTTGGTGATCCAGCACTCCACCCCACAGGCGCAGTGTGGCTGCTCTTCCAACCCACAAATACAATGTCTAGAAACCCATTTTCATACCATTTTTTGAATGTATTGTTTGACATGCAGCTTGTCTCCAACTAGGGTTCACATTTGTAACAGCTGCTCATTTCTAAAAGTATAAAGAAAAAGAGTGCATTCTAATTTAATTATATAAATAATTATCTTATAAGGGCTGCTTCAAATCTCTAACTAAAAAAATCTTTACAGACATAACGTGATTTAGTTTTAACACAAAGTGGATGTTAAATACTTTTTTTTTTCTAACTTTTTTATTTTGGAAAACTTAAAGAAATCAGTAATTGGCTCTTTAATAGAGCTAAAACTGTTGATTTTTAACCTGATTTCAAAGCATGTTTGAATACAGAGAGCAATTCAAAAATTCTTGTGAGCAGCAGTTTTAGTAGCTGCCATAGCAACAAGTAGAGTATCCAAGCGCTTGCTCCCCATTGGGGGCTGGAAATTCCTGGAAAGGACATGATCTACAGACATTTCCAGTGAGTTTTGCAAACACAACTTACACTGGGGCAATCCCTGGGAGAGCAATCTCAATTTTAACCTGGAAATCAGGGAGACATCAGTCACCTAGAGATGGCAGCACCAACTGAGAATAACAGGGAAACTTTGAAAAATTAAATGTTATATGGGTTTTAATGCAATTTGTGTAGTTTTCATGGAACGATCTGCATAATTTCTAGTACCTTCTAGTTTAGTTTTAGACTCTTTTATCTGTATGTTCTTGTCTCTTCTATCTGTGAATTTTCCTGCTGATTGGAAGCCTTCATCTCCATTCTTTCACCTTTGCCAAGAAATCAGGAGTTTTATCTTATTAATGCTGTCACTGCCGTGTTGCTCTGTCCTTACAATAATGCAGGAAAGACTGAGGGCAGAGCTCTGAACAAGCTGCACATTTTGAAAAGAGGAGAGTTTGAGATGTTCTGCTGCTTCTGGGACCTCTGAACTTCTTCAGGCTCCTGGAAGCCAAACAGAACTGAATTTCAGAGCTGTCCTTAACAATAAGCCAAATCAGAACTCGAGATCTTAATTAACATTTCTACATTTCCAGTTACTTTTGTGAACACAATAGAGCTGATTATTACTGAAAGCCTCCTCAAAGAAGTTAAATTAATCTGATAAATCAAAGTGGCCAAGGCAGATAAGTCTGGTGGAGCATTTTCAAGCTGCACCAAGATCTGTCAAAAAGAGTAATGAAGGTATCAGATTTCCAAAAGTACACATTTTGGAGGCAGGGAGGAGTAAGATAAATGACACACACCAACTTCATTAACTTGCATGCTGGGTAACATGAGGCTGCAAATATGAAATTAAACTGGGTCTAGAGAAGCAACTTGAAGACAATAATGGAGAATGCAGAAACTGCTGTGAGTGACAACTCCAGAAACAGATTGGAAAGAAGGGGAAGGGATGGATGAGAGCAAGGGTGGGACATCTGTGCTCCTTCAGATGTATTCAGCTTAATAATAATAATAATAATAATAATAATAATAATAATAATAATAATAATAATAATAATAATAATAATAATAATAACAGCCTTGCTGCGAATGAAATTCCCTCCCCTGTCTCATTCAAGCACACTGAAGATCACTTGGTAGTAAATTCATCACAAACTGGGGAATTGCAAAGGCCTCAGGCTGTGGCTCCTGCAGCAGGTTACAAACAGGCCTGCTTCATGCTTGTAGCAAGCTCTGGAGTTTCCTTGGAAGGTTCTTACCACTTTAGGGGAAAACTTGGCACCTTATTCTTGTTTAAGATCATCTTTTCACCATGCCAGGACTCTGCTGATAGGTGGTTTTGGATGCCAGTGATACATGGGTGGAAATGTGAGATAGAGTAGCTATGTTTATCAAGAAGTGATGAGTTCCCACTGATAAAAAAGACATTATTTCTCTTTCTTATGTATGAAGCCACAAAAGCAAACAGAGAGTTACAGAGAGGTGTAAAAAAAATCCCCCAAAAAGCCTAGACTGAAATTAAGAGGGAGAAAGAGGGTATACCTAGAGCCAAGAAAAAAAAAGGAAATTGCAAGATATTAGAGGAAAGTTGGAGTGGCCTTCCCAACAGGCTCCGACTTGGGGGTTGTCTCCCTGACCTCCACTAGCATCAAATGTCAGGCCAGAGTGGCCTTTTCAATATTCTCATAAGCCTTTCTGACATTAAAGGATGGCAGATAGGCTGGAAAGGACAAATTAACACCAGAGGTGCCGTTTGCTCACAGGGTGCTGGCCCTGTGCATCATTTGGGGCACTATTCCAGCATTCCCCCTGCTGGACCACACATTCCTCAGCTCCTTCCCACAGCTGCCTTCTCCTCCATGGCCTGCAGGAGTGGCTGTGTGATTTAGAACAGATAAATGTAGTCAGATTTGAGGATTTGTTCCATTTTTATTCTTGGTTGACTTTGTGACCCCATAGACTCCCAGTTTCCAGCTGAACTTGGAGCAGGGAGTATCAGAAATCTCACAAGGATGTCAAGACAAGCAGTGCAAAGCATTTGTGTTTGACCAGACTAACATCCACATAAACCTTTGGTAAGGCAGCTCTCACTGCTCCTTTAGGATCCAACCAGCAATGCCAGCTAGCTTCGTGGAATATTCTGGTGATTTAGGATAATATAAAGTATTTCAGAGGAACCTCAGGAACTGCTGCCCAGAGCAATCCTCAGACTTGGATCTGAATGAGTAGAAACTGCATCCTCTGCAAGGCGTGCTCATGTTTCTCTCTTTGGAGTTAGGGGACGGGGAATGAGAATAGGTAACTTGTTTACACGGTTTTTTTCTCTTTCAACTCTCTGAGCAATTTATGTCACCTTTTTTCATGGGAAATGCTAAGACAGACTTGCCAGCTTGGGTTGAAAGATAAAATAAAACAGATGAAGGGGATGGAGGAGGGAAAGCGTTCCAGTTTTTTGGTTTTTTTTTTCAGTTCTGTACAATGATATAAAAAGTGGGTTATGAACTAAAATATTGAATCACAATTCTTCAGGCAGTTTTATACTTAAATCATAGTCTTGTCAAGTCTGTGTTTGATACGGTTTAATTAATGCTTCCCTTATGTTGTGTTTGATTTTGATGTGTGTGTGATAGATTCCCACAACCTCAGGTGATCAAAACCAGGCATTTGTCAGTGTCAGAGCCTGTGCTAAAGCCTCAGTTGGCTCCGTGCACACCCTGGATGAGGAAGGTGGCCATGGGTTATTAGAGGAACGTGAAGCAGCTATTAAGAAATCACCTACAGTAAATGAAGCCAATCCTGTTTTCATTAGGCTGCACAGAAACCAGGATCAAATGAGTTTGGCAAGGGAAGTCAAACTGAGTATGACATGCCTTGCAACGCAGCAGAGGGCTCTTCACAGCCTGTAGCTTTGCATTTGTTAGCAAGCTTTGCTCACTCTTCCAGTGCAAAACCCTCATTTTCAGCAACCACCAGCTGAAGGTCCTTGTTTTTAGTGAGACAATATTTGCAAACACCTTTATTATTTGAGACAATCCAAAAGGAAGGAAAGGAGACAGAGCATGTAATTGTTCTCTTAGGGCTGGTGCTGGGATGCTGTTTACTGCACAAGTAGTTAGGAAAGAAGCTCAGAAGTCTTTTGGTTGGGATTTGCTCACAGATGGAACTGGCAGTGACAGCAGAGCCTGGGATCAGCTTCAGCCAGCAATGACTCTTTTTCTCCTGTTTCCCTGGGTAACCTCCTCAATCACTTAGGATGCACCGTGGTGTCACCTTCCGCTCCTGGCTCGCTCCTTGTGAGCTTTCAAGCATCCTCAATGCTCTTAATTTCCTTAAGTGTTAAGGAAAGTAATACCTGGTATCTGGAAGGTAGTGCTTGATGGGATGAAGTGCTTTGATAAGCTCTTAATTATAAGGATTCTTATAATTTGTTGACTTCCCTTCCCAGCAATAGTGGAATGTTTCTGCCACGAGGCCTTCTCAACATTGTCATTTGACATAATTCTGCTGATTTCATTAACTTTCACCGGGTTTTTTTGCAAGTCGATCACAATGATTGATTGACTGGGAAAATAGGTTTTATCATCCTTAGTCTCCAAATTGAATAGTTGTAGCAGTTGGATTAGGTTAATCCTGGCAGTATCCGCCTTTGGCTGATTTCCACCACTGAACGGAGCCTCCCCCTCTGTCCCCCTCTGTGCCCCTGTGAATTAGGGGATTTAGAGAAGAGGTGCTTAAGCTTAGCCCTTGATTGACACGTGGTTATGCAAATTGTGAAGGAAACAGTGAGATTCCTGCAATCTAGCTGGAATATTGGAGACATCTTCAACGTGAGAATGTAACAAAACCAGCAACACGCAGTGAAAGCAAGGCCCACTTACAGGAAATTCATGCTCTTGAGCCCTTTTTCAACTCCTGAAATCTTGTAACTCTGAGATCTGTGTGCCCCCTGAGCAGCTGGAGGGAAAGGAGTGTGTTTTGAACAGGCAGGAGGCAGTAACTCCTGTGATGTATCTGAATGTTAGATAAACTCTCTCATTTCCACACAGACATGGGAGGTGAAAGACAGAACAAAATGGCTCTGTCGTCTACCATGGCCTGCAAGGGAGACTCAGTGTGTGATTAAATAATGAATAAAATAGCATTCCAAATGATCATGTTATATTGTAAATAATTCCATTTGTTTACCGTACTATGGCATTGAAGTTCATCTCCCTTGGAGACTTCTCTGACTTTTGATGCTGTTTTGCTTTGCATACGCTTGATTTTTTTTCTTGCTTTCCACAGAACCTTCATAAAAGTTCAGGAACTGACAGGACTAAGTGAATAATTCACAGCAAACAATTTTTTGGATGAATTTAGCATCTTTATTTCTGTAAAAAAAATAGCCCTACACACATTCTGTATGTTTTGCACTAATTTATTGTTAAATCAGTTTTAAGTATGGATTCCCCTCAAACCACCACCAATCCTTCTATTTTTATGAATAGCATATAAACTCTGCTCTGGAAATAGCTGGGTTTAGAAATTAGTTTATTTGTGACTGGAGAAATATGTATTGCTTTTGTTTCCTGCATGGATGGCTACGGTATTGCTGCTGGTACAAATATGTCCCAACATAATATTTGGCAAAATGAATCTCAATTTTTAAGTTCATTTTTTAAATTCATATTTAAACTACTCAAGTTTGATCTCTCAAATGTTTTAGAAAGGGAACACAAGGCAATCAAAAGACATCTTCTACGTTTTCCTCCAGAGAAATCATATGGAGGAATATATTTTAAGGAAGAAATAGTGCAATTACTATTAGTATTATTTGCTTGACTTCTACCTTGGAGAGCAGTATTTTTTTTGGAGGTGACTGCTGCATAAAAATACGAAATTATTCTTTCAGTGGATGAAGAGTGTGGGCATGTATATTGTGGCTGTAGATCCAGACTAATGTTTACCTCTGAATATCAATCCAAAGATTGGAGTTTAGTGCATGTAGTGGATGTTCAGTGATGCAATGCATTTTAGTGGGAAGTATCTCAGAAATCCCTTTTAGCTTACTGTAGGTATCTCTGTATGTATTTGTGTGAATCTGAAAGATGTAAAGTCAGGTCAAAGTACCTGATCTACCTCCAGACAGTGCCACAGGTCAAAGGGCAGCTGCTTCACTTCAACTGTCTGACAAAATTGGGGTAATGACACCTGAATGAAGCTCCATGAGAGCCATGGATGGGAAGTGCTGAAGTAAAAACATTGCAGTATAAAATTCAGAACATTTATCTCTGCATAGAGACTCGTGCTATTCCTGGGCATGTATTTGATTAAGTACCACTGTCATGAATAAAACAGACACCTGAGGTTTCTGTTTTGGTTTTTTTGGGTTTTTTTTTTAGGTGCCACCAGAAGGTGCATATCCTACCTGATAAAGCCAGGAGTTTCCTAAAGCCACAAAAAAGAAGGAAAAAAAAATCTCCAAGCAGTGATGAAGGATGATGACGAGACAAATCAAACTTCTCTTTTGAGCAGAGACAAAAGTTTATGAGATGTTTGCATTGATCCTCAGCTGGAAGTTCTGTGTTTGGAAGTTTTGAAGGTTTGGGGAGAACTGAAGTACATCAGTGAAGGTGGGTTTGGTTTCCTCAAAGGAATTTTGGGCTGAGCAGATGCTGAACCTGAGCTGTTCTTTGAGCTTTGAGCAACCCGACCCAGGGAGAGGCACACCTGCCCTGGGGGGTGGAATGAGGACATCCCTAAGGTCCCTTCCAACCAAACCACTCTGGGGCTCTGTGATTCTGTGAAGCTGAGTACTCCCTGCAGCTCAGATGCCTTTGGAATTCCTGGCTCCGGAGCCCTTGGCATGGCATGGCATGGCAGGCGTTTAGTTTCCAAGCCCAGAAGGAGGAGACTTGTGTAAAGAGCTGCTAATTTGCTCTGCTTCGAGTACAGAGCTGAAGCTTCCACACGCACAGAGACCTCAGCATCAACGTCAAGATGTGAAGGTAGAAGTAGTTTTTTGTTCGTGTTCCGTTCCTGTATGAAACTTTTTGAGTAACAATTAAAGGAGGGCTCTGAGATGAGCTGAAAATTGGTGAAACAAAGGTACCCGCAGCGTGCTGCCTGCTCCCCTGTTGTCTTAGAGCAGCGTCTGCTGTAGCTGCTGGGTACTGTGGCAGGGAAATCTCCTCCTCATTTCCATTTCAAACTCTGCCTGCTCTGAGATGAGGCTAATCAGTCCCTCGCTGCAGTTGTGCACTGCAGCATCTTCGCCTCCTGCTCCCTCTCCCGGGGCTCGCTCCATTGCTGGCCCAGCTGTTTGTGGCTCTGTTTCCCAGCTGACTCGGAGGCCCTGGAGCTCCGTGGGAGCTCTCCAGCGTGCTCACAGTCACGGGCACTTCTGTGGCTTTTCTGCTCACACATCTGCGCTTAAGGAATGGAAATTAATGTCACTTGCATAGAGATTTCTTTCAGTGATCTTTTGCAAGCATCCCCCCTGTACTGTATCTCTTTGTTTGGATGGGATTGCAGAGGAGGATTTGTACATCCACGCTCTTGGTGCTTCATTAATGCCCTTTCTACGAGAGTTGAGAACATTCCTAAAGCCCAGGGAGTCAATCATACCAACAGCAACCAACCCAACTGATGGTCCTGTCTAACCTTTGGCAAGTATTTTTGCTAAAAGCAGGGAGGAGTCTGTACTGGAGTTGGAACTAAACCCCCATCTCTCACATCCCACTTGGCATTGGGATCAAAAGCCCACAACTGCGGCTTTATTTACTGTCATGTGAACCTGGCAGATCTTCTACCAAACCCTGCTCTCCAAAATCAGGCAAGAAGACATCAGGAAGGAAACTACTGGGGCCTAAAAAACAGAGACACCATAACATCAGAAAGGTTTGACATCTATTTTTGCCAAGAGTTGAATCCCTCACACAGATGTGATGGGTGGGAACAGACTGGGCTGACAGACTGCTGGTTTAGAGGTCTGGTTCCTCCTGCCGTCCTCACCCAAACCCCAGGAAAGAAAGTGAATGGAAGGAACTCAGTGTTAGAAGGGCAGTCAGGGTACATCTCATAATCCACAGGATACTTGACAGCTTTATTCATCTTTTATCACCCACAAGTTAAGGGTAACAAAATGTCCGAGGCAGCCATTACCAAACAGCTCAGGGTTTGCATCAAAGAAGCCCATTAAGCAGGAAGAGCTGATAGTCCTGCAATAAACATGTGACACAGGAGAGCAGGTAAGAGATTGGGGCCAGAAAAAGTGGTTTAGTCAAATGTGTCAGGTCACAGTGACAAAAGGTTAACAGCCCGTCATGGCACATGCCCACAGCCACCGAATTTTGTAATTATTAACACCTCCAAAGAGGCTCTCTCTGCTATGAGGTACAATAACCACAGATGCCTTAATGATCTTACATATGAAGGAATATATAAAGCAGCTTAAATCTCATTTTCCAGCTATTACAAGCTTGATCTCCTAGAATTAGACAGAAACTTTAATCGCTGTCTCGCTGCTGTGGTTTGCGAGTTCACGTGTGAATTTCTTCCTCGCCAGGGATTAATTTTGCTGTTTGGTGACATCCCATTGAAAGAGTGGATGAGGAAGAGCAAGAAATATATCTGTGCCCAGACTGTAATTCTCCTTTCTGAGCACTGCCCAGCAGGCCAGGCACCTATTGACAGAGCTGGCTTAGGTCAGAGCTTGCCAGAGAAACACTTAACATCCATCTGCGAACAGCAAGGCAAGCTGGATCTACCGTGGCTCTAAGCTGTCACTCAAAAGTATTTCTGCCTTCAAAGTCCCTTTTCAAGCACCAGGAGCAGACACCTTCCTGCACAGGGAGACGGCAGCCAGGAATGAGCCTCTTGTGGGACAGCCAGACAGAATCCCAAGGAACAGAAGGCAACATGCGAAGGAAGGGCGATGCCACATCCCAGTGGGCCCAGAACGCCTCTGGGTGCCTTCACTGGCTGTGAGGGACCAACCTCCGCTGCCCCAGCGCACGGGAACGTCCCCAGCTGCCGCCCGTGGCCTGGCCCAGGGCTCAGCTGTGCCATTTCCCACGGGCAGCCCTGAAGCCGGAGCGATGGCCGGCACGGCCCAGCGCTGGAAGGGCTCCCTCAGCCGCCGGCCGCAGGAGGGACGGGCACAGAGGAGAGCCGGGCCATGGTGAGAGGGGCTGCCGGGGGCCGGAGGGGTTTTACCGTGGGGGCAGCGGGTTGGAAGCCGCGTCCCCTCGCAGGGAGCGAGTGCAGGAGGCAGGAGAAGGAGTTCGGGGCTGGAGCTGCCGGAGGGGGGTCCCCGCCGGGCGCCGCCTCCTGCCCGCGGCCCGGGCGGGGTGGGGGCTCCCGCTCGCCGCTATTGGGGGGCTGCGCTAGCGCGGGGGGGGCTGCAGAGGAGCGGCGCTGCCGCCGCGGGCCTGGAGCCGCCTCCGCCCGCGCAGGCTCCGCGCCAGCAGCGCGCCGCAGCCAGCGAGGCACCGGGGCGCGCATCCCGCCCGCCGCCAGAGGAGGAGGATAAGGATGAAGATGAGCGGGGCGCTGCGGGGAGCGGCGCCGGCTGCAGGTAGGAGGAGGCGGCGGGGGAGCGCGGGGCTGCGCGGGGGGAGCCGCCCCGCTCCCGCTGCCGTGCGCGGAGCGGCTCCCGGCGCCCCGCGGAGCTCGGCGGAGTTGAGCGCAAAGTTTTTCCGCCGGGAGGGAGGCGCTGGCGCGGCGGAGCCGGCGAGGAGGCGGGGAGGGATGCTCGGGCAGCGCGGTGCCGCCTCGCCTGCCGGCCAGCGCTGCGCGGCTGGGACGTGCGAGCGGGGATGCGAGCGGAGGCTCGCCCGCAGGAGCGGGGATTTAACACTTCCAGAGCCGGGCACGGGCAACTTCGAGCCATAGTGAGCATCTCCGTGCTGGGAATGAACGTGAGACACCGCTTCCTTTTTATTTGTGTATGTGTATGGCTGTGTGTGTTTGAGACTCTCGAGCAGGGTTTTCTCGCCATCCACCTCTGCGTGAAGGGGCAATTTGAACCAGCTGTCCCCTCTTGGTTTAATATTTACAGCCCGAATAAATATTTTGCTGCCCTTCTACCTTCTTCTCGACGCCTTCTTGTAGTATAGATGATTAATCAGGGAGGTTAGTGGCCAATTAGGCATAACCTTGTAAAAAAATAATTATGTGAGGATATATGGGGTTTGACTAGTGATGTGATACAGAATACACCCAGATCTTGGTAGCTGCTTCCCCATGTGTGCAAATTCAGCGTGTTCTTGATTTTGAATGGAAAGTGTAATGACAAATATGTTACTTCCAGGGGAAGACTGTTATTTTCCTTGCCAATGAAATATATAGCAGCTTCAAAGTAAAACGTGCATGTCTGGGGATATGGAGAGGGGTTCTCTTTTTCTGGTCAGTCACAAAATGTTTTTCTCCCTTGTAAATACGGTCTTTCTAGTGGTGCTGGTTGCTTTGAATGTTTGGTTTGCAGAATGAATTTCATTTCAGTGCCCTCGGAGTCTCGTGAGAAGAAGTGCACTGCTGTGTCTTCTGAGGCTGGTTGTTTTAACTGATCTTGTTAAATAATGCTATTATTAAATGATGGCAAATTGAAGCAAATGTGTTTTTCATTGCCCACAAGTTGTGTTTCTGAGCTACATTTCTTTTTATGGCTGGAGAGGCTCTTGCACTGCAGTATTACAATACAGCCATATTAAAAAGGTCCTTGGAGCAAATAACCCTCTAATGCTGCAGCTATGTTTTCAGTAGACTTCAGTAGTTCTGTGGGAAGTGATTACATTGGATTTAAGGAATGGGAGCAGAATTGATTGTGCTTTTTTAATTGTGGTGTTAAACTGCTTGTAGACATTCATGTGAGTGGCAAATCTAAACCCAAAATCTAAAGAATCAAAGCTCCAAACCCAAGGCTTTATTTGTGATGAATTTTTTTTGCAACAGGTTTTTCTGTTTTGTTTTTTTATTTTTTCCCTTCCTTCCTTCCTTCTCCCTTCAATTGGCAGAGAGGTCTCCAGCTTTTATACCTTTCCTTAACCAAGCAGAGTGCAGTGGGAGATGATACCATCATTCTCCTCTGTGTATGGTTTACTCAGTCTCTGGTGCTGCAAGGAATGAAGGCAAGTAAGACTAGGGATAAAAGGGAAAGAAGATTCCTGAGGTTGATGGTGTTGGCAAATTGATTGATTGAGGTTTGCTCTGAGGAACCCCTCTATGTTTTAGGTGGTTTCTTTGGGGTATCATGCTGAAAGCACAGGTCAGCACCTATCCTTCAGTGATTTCACACCAAATTCTCTGGTGTGTGCTTGGCAGGTGTAAAAAGCAGAGATGGAAGTTTCTAATGTCAATATTTGGTGATAAAAATTTTGAGCAGAAGAAAAACAGGTTGGTTTATTTCTCTTTAACTACAGCTCTTCATTACTGGTTTTTGTTTGCTCTAGTAAACAAACACATAGCTCTTAAAATTGAATTAAGTGTATAAACTGCTTGAACCAGAGAGGGGAGACAGACTAATAAATAAAGAATTAAGCTATTGTGCCACTGACTGGCTGATTACAGCTTTGGCCTGATCACTCAAGCAGTGCTCCAAGCAAGTGCTCTCCATGACCAGCACCCTTTTTTCTGGGTTGGAGGATGGCAGTGCTGGGGGTGACTGTGGGGTGATGTCTGCTTGACTGACAGACACTTATTGCAGAGTGGCACCTACTGCTCTGTCATTTTGCTCCTGTAATGATTTTCTCCAGAGAGCTGACAGAGAATTAAAATTTTTATAGTCAGGTTTTTGGAAGGGTTCCTCAAGACGCAGAGAGGAGGGTAGGGAAGTCCATCCATTTTTAGATCTTGCTAATCCCAAGCTTCTGTAGTTCCTGTAGTCATGCTAATTTTTATTGATTGTCATGGCAGTGGCTGTTTCAGAGCACAGGAGTGCAAATATTTCCACTCAACACAGGGTAGCCCTAAGAAGAAATCAAAGTGGGAAGGAAGGAGTGGCTGAAAGAGACATCTTACTCCAGTCTTTTCTTCAGGTTGTTCATGAAACCAAGGCAATGGATGAACAGTTGTACACTTTTGAAGTTCAGTTTCAGTGGGAGGACTAAACTTTCCATCCTGTGTTTGCTGTAAATGCTGTATAGTCTTGACACTACTTATCATAAGAATGCAAACCTCAAAGTTCTCCAGCTCAAGCCCATTTCTCCACTGGAGCAAAACCATGGGAAGAGGGGAGCCTGTGGTGGAGGATGGGTGTCATTTCCCATGTGGAGCTGTGTGCAAAAGAAGCTGAGCTGGAGTCAAGGCTGGTACCCAGAATGGCAGCAGATGAAAAAAAGTGTCAGTAATTTTTCCCCTTATCAAACCTCCTGTGTGTGCTGCAGATCAGGAACACTGTCTGTGCTTCTTTAACTATCTGATGCTGACCTAAAATCCCTTTGCAGATCCATCTGTGCTCATCAGGTGAGCCTCAGTCATGCTGGTGCCTGGTATTGACCCTGTGATACCTTGAATTTCCTCACTCAATTCCATACCCTTCACTAGGCGTGTTTGCTGCAGAAGGCTGCTCTTGGAGGTTTCCCATTCTCCTGTTCCATTCACACTTTTTGAAGTGAATTAAGCATGATGTTGCAGCCAGCCCGGTGTGGAGCTGACAATCAGGGATCCCTTTACAGTGGTACCTCCTACAAGGGAAAAAGGAAGAGGGTTAGGATATTCAGGAGAAAATCCCAGAATGGGTGTATTCCCTGTGTTCACCATTTTTCTGACTGCAGCCTGTCTGCAATTGCTCTCTCAGATTTTTAAGGATGTCCTTCTGCTTTCAGAGCTCTAAAGAAGGAATAAGTGGTGTATTTGTGAGTTTAACCAGAGAAACAGGAGCAGGCTGGAAGTGAAAACAAGCCAATCTCAACTGCTGCTAAGAGCTCTTGGAAGTGGGAATGAGAAGTATTCTTTTGAGTAACCTGGCTAGCAGGTGGAAATGACCCTATACACAGTGTCTATAAAACAGTGTGTTGGATAAAATGGTCCTATTATGGGAAGTGCAGAGGGCAGAAAACCTAAGCAGTCTTGACAATCATTTTGGGATTGTTCTGCAAGAAAATCAAAGGCTTGTCAGTTTTTGCTTTTATGCACATAAATCACCTTTGCTCCTCCTGTTTCATAAAATGCACTGGGTCAGGACTTTTCTTGCTCTTCTATTGTGAGTATTTACAGTAGAATACACATAGCACACAACAGGAGATTCATATTTCACAGCACTTTCATTTTTCATCAGTATGCCAAGTTAAACCTCCAACTTCCCTTTAAAATAGCATGAAGATTTGCAAGCCAGTTAAAAGGAATGAGAATACATTCTGATATTCCTCTTTTATAACCACAGATTGATGCATTCAACAGCCAACTCCTTTGATTCTTCCAACGTTTAAACATGAGTGACTTAGTGAAAAACCACTATATGAATATTTACTCCTGTTTTAATATAGCAGAGCCCTACTGAAGTCAAAGCAAGTGCAGCTGGTTCCTCAAGCTGAGGATATGACCCAGCAAAGGACTTTGCTAATTGGCAGGAGGCTGGTTTGATACCATTCCTTGCAGGGCAATATTTTAGAAAAGGAAGAAAAAAAAAATTCTTACTGACATCAGAGGGATTTCTCATTTGTAAAGTTAAATGCTCCTCAGTGAGAGGTGAGGGGATTACTCCAGCTCAGAGAGTGTTTTCCCTGACTAATATATCCAAAATGTATGTTGGGATTGCTCAGCACTGATAATTCACACACCTCTGGAGTGGAATACAGCAGCCATTCTGGGCTGGAAACATTATGCAGGAGGGGTTTAGGGAAGAGAAATGAAGAAAAACTAATCCAATTGAAACTGCAAGGGGAATTTAGGAAGCAGAATGCAATTATCCGAGTTGGATATTGGCCAGGACATGTTAGTTAACATTTTTACTCTTGTGGGAATTTTCATGGGCTCTTTAATGACGATGAATGGTCAGGGCTCTATTTTACATCTCATTTGGAAGCCTGAGCTTTCACTTCTTCATGAGGATGAAGTGAATACTTTGCCTTCCTTCAAGATGAGTTGCTTTAGTCCATCTGCTTTCCTCCCACAGGCTCAGGGCTCTCTGGGCACACCTGGCTGGCAATTCCACCTGGCCACGGGTTTTCTCCACCCTGAGCTGCTAGGTCAGAAGGAAATGCCAATACTCAGCATTGCACATCAAAGCCCAATTCCAGTTTAAAAGGTCTTCATGTGGAGGAGATTCCCTACAGTTCAACTGGGCATGGCACAGAGTCACAGAATGGTTTGGGTTGGGAGGGACCCTAAAGATCAACTCATTCCAAGCTCCTGCCACGGGCATAATTCCCTCCTTCCCCAAGCACCAGGCTGCTGGGTTTCTTCCTTGTTTTATGAGGACTAATGGATGGAGGAATCATCTGTCAATAGTAAATGTGATAAATCTTATTGAAACTGGCGTTCCAGGACAAAGGAGTTGATGCATAAAATATTTTCTTCTCTATAATCACGATTTTCCATTTAGCTCTCTGAACTTGAATCCTTTCCGAAGCAAACAAGCAAACAGGCACTTCTGTGTAACAAATCAGTGTCTGCTTACAAATGTGTTTTCTATTGGTGCTTTTTGGTATTCAGGCAAGGAAAACAGTAGGATGGCAGTTTGCTTCTCGGGGGGAGGAGGGGCTGCTGCTTCTTTTGGAGGTTCAGGGATGGTGTGTTTGGTGTGATTCAGTCAAATACCATTCTGGGAACCCAGATGATCGCTCTGTATCCATTGAGTTACCTTTTAATCTGTTTATCAATGTGCTTGCAGACTATCTTAGAGGTCATGAAGCAGTGGCAGATGCTGGGAGATAAAATTAGATATGCATCCAGACTTCACTGTATAATTTTGTTAACAAAAAAAGCAATGTAGTAGTAGATACTTTTTTTTTTTCCTTTCTTTTTCTACTGGAAAACCTGTCCTGAGATTTTGGTTTCCTGCAAGATCCAGTGTAGGTAGGCTGTGCTTCTAACCCACACATGCCACTGATACTCATGTTCAACACAAATAATTAAAAGATAACAGGGTTAATACTCTCCTCGTAGCAAAGACTTTTGCTGTTTATAGAGGAATTTCCTCCAAAACTCTCACGGTAACATCAATGTCAATAATCTAAAATGCTGTTTCAAAATTGCTCAAAATATTCATAATGTATCAAGTGGTACACTTTGTATCCAAAGATTTTTCTTTCTACATTTTTGTGGACAGTTTAGGTTGTTTTGTGGTCTATGGAATGATGGATAAAGCCAATATCTACATTCACTCATCCTGAATTTCTGGTTAACATTAAAGAGCTGACCACTTTGACCTGCTGTGGTGCATTTCCTACAGAATTTGTGGGATTTCACAGGGGTGAGTGCTGGGGAGTCTCACCACTCTGTTACTGTCAGACTTGCTTTAACTTACAGGTGGATCTTAATTTTGCTCATCTCCTTTCAGGATGTGAATCAAAAGCCCAACTCTGAGCTTTTCAAGAATGTTCAAAACATGTGGAATATAATGTTAAGGGTCAAAAGGAATATGATCATTGTCCAAGAGCCTCAGAGGAAACCACTTTTTCTCATCTTTTAAAATAACAATGTCTTTGATCCAAGGCTTCTTAGACAGCTGTGTAAGGCTGGGTTTGGTCCCTCATAAACAAAGTGAATGTGCTTAGGGACCCCCCCCATGTAAATAAAGTCCCTATTCCATCTGCCTCTTGTAGCTTGACCCACAAAACCACAACAAATGTTTCCACTGCATGAAAGAATTTGATGACTGTATTGTGTTGGCCAGGTGTAAAGCTGTGATCTGTGACATTTCATGCCTCATGTGGGCACTGTGCTGCCATGTGGCACAGTGGGCTGCATTAATAGAGTCTTTGGGGATTAAGAGAGACAATATGGACAGAAGCTGTTGTTAGGCAAAATAAATTATAGAGTAGCTCATCCAGTGTGAGAAGGATTGGGAGTGATGTAGTTTCAAACATTGTTTTTATCAGTAATTGTGCTGCTTGAATTGTGACCTACTTTAATAACAGTCTATCGTTTTTAATATTTCTTTATTCATTACATTTTATACACACTCAGGTGCTTTACTGCAAGCTGTGTGGAAATTACAATGAAGGTCAAGTGCTCTCTGTGAGGATAACTTATTACTGAAAATATTAACTGTTGTCATTACTGTTTTCCAACATGAAATTTTATTTGTCTTCTGAATGAAGAGATGATGTTGGGCTTGTGTTAAAGTGTGTGATTACTGTCAGTAGACCAAAGTCCCTCCAGTCACAGTTTTGAGATGTGCATGATAGCTGAACAAGTCTCACTTTAAATTGATTTATTTTTCCCTACACTCTTAAGCTGGTACAGGCCCTTATCAGAAACATCTTTGCGATTAGGACTGGTTTATATAGATTTAACTTTTAAAAGCCTTTAGTAAGCTGAGGCTAAACTGAGATTTGCAACTTTACTATTGAAATAACCATGCCTTTGCTTCGCTTTGCAGCCCTTCAAATGAGCTTAAATTCATGCTTTAAATTATATTAGTTCAGTATTTTTCATGTGGAAAAGGCTTTGGCCCACTGGAGGTCTGTGTAGAGGTGGAGTAAAGCCTTAGTTAGGGTTGAGAGCAGGCTCTCCATGGCCAGTGCTGGGGTCAATTAAATCACAGGTGCTCCATAGTGGTTTTCCATAAAAAAGACCATCCAACAGTTGCCCTGCTGTTAGTGGACATGTAATTGTGAATTTTCACTGAGAGTTTGGAAAATTTGGATCAGGATATCACCTTCTCAAATCATCATCCCACTTTGGTAGAGCAAATATATTACTTTTCTTGGAGCCATGGAAATCCATGGGGAAAAAGGGCAGCCTTGGTGCATCCCTTACAAAAGGACATCCCTGCCGTCCTTACAAAACCTAACATATGTGGGATACCAGTGTATGATTTCTTACATATTATTGAAATTGAGTAATTTTTTGTAAAGGTCAGCTGACCACAGTGTCTGAAGTGTTTCAGTTTTTATTATGCAGATTTGAGGTTCTTTTAGGAATCAAGTCTAAAATGGGCAGAATATATCACCATATTCACCCTTTTGGCTGTGGCAGCAGATCAGGGATTGAAGCTTTATCAGCTTTCTCATTGCATTATCAAAATTCTTGCCTGCTGGTTTGATGTGATGGACTTAGAGGTTTCCCTGGTCCAAGGCCAGGGATATCTCAATTTACAAGTCATGTGTGTCTAATTTTCCTTCTGAGCTATGTCATTTGAATTTTCTACAGTTATGTCTTCTAAGTATAATCTGGAAGAAAAATGGAGTAGGTAGGTAAATTTTCTGGACTGCTGTGCTGTGTTTGGGTTGGAGAGGTAATTTAGGAAGGCAAGAGCTGTTTTATAGAAACAAAAATGTGACATTTTTAGCTGAATGTCTGTTTTCTGAGTGCAACTGATCTCTACTAGACAAAGCTTTCATGTGAGCCCAGCATAAGAGAGGAGCAGGAGAAGGTTAGCCCAGGAAAGAGAGGACTTGTGATAAAGACTTATTAAACCCCTCTGGAGAACTGAATAAGGAATTGTCTTTTCTATTTAATGATGTGAAGGGTGTCACACAGGGTGAGCAGGCAGCAGACACAAGTAGGACACCTCACACAGGTGATGTTCTGTAGGAAAACTCAGTGCCATAGGATGCTGAGGGTGCTAAACCTAACACAGACCAAACAATCTCCTGGAAGAGTTTGTGGTGGAATTGAGGACCCAGACTGGGGGTGGCTTCTGGTAGAGACGTGCCAGGCTCACAAATGTCTTCTTCTGGTGAATTGTCTCAAGATGTGTGTGCTCTTGGTGCCTGCCAGCGAACCAAGGCTGCTTCACTCTGCTCCCAGCCAGAGGGGATTTCTTACCCAGAGGTGAAGAACTCAGCCAGAAGTCAGAGTGGAGCAGTTCATCTCTCCCCTGCTGTCACCCAGGTTTCTCCTGAGTCAAAGCTGTTTGAGTGTGGGACACAGCAGAAGTTGCTTCTAAGAGAGAGGCAGCAGTGTTGGAGTAGAGCTGTTTCCTAGCAAGGCACCCAGTGTTGCAAAGGTGTAGAAAACTGAAGTAATTGGTTGTGCAGGTGATTTATTTTGCTGTAGTTTTAAGCAGTGACTTTGGTTTAAGGCCTGTTATTTCCCTTACTCAGTGATAGGTGCTCTACCCTTGGTGTTTGACAGTACAATGATCTCTCTGCTGGAGCTGCTTTTCTTACCCAATACTTGTGTTGGATATGTCTGTATCCATCTGCACCTGGCTCTAAAGCTTGTAAAGGGACCCAGCAGAATTTTAAATGTATATAGGTAAAAAAAAAAAAAAAAAAAAAAAAGAAAAAGTTTAGAAACCATTAGATTCCATTTAGGTCATGTTTGAAGCTTTGTTCCAAGCTCACTGCATGGAAACTCCATTTTTATTGGAAATGGAGAACCTTGGGTAATTGCTTGACATGAGGAATTAGGGCTTAAGAAGAACACTAAATATCATGAGACTGGTGATAAAATCTTAAGCACTGCATAAGCCACTGAGGGCTGTCAGATTGTAATTAGGTTTGATGATTATCAGCTTGAGCCAGATTTGCACAGGTTGCTGAGGCACGGAAGGCCACGTGCCCCATTACCAATTCCATCATGATGGTGATATGGGCTGACTGGACATTTTCCTTATTTCCTTTGCATTTTTGCCCCTTTCCTTCACAGGTTGCTTTGTACAAGCTCAGGTTATCTCGTGCCCAGCCACAGCCACCAGGAATTCCTCCCCCTGGGCTGAACATCACTGTTGTTCCTGTAGGTTATGGTTTGCCCAATTCTTTCTAATTCTGGAGATTGAGGAAGTAGTTTTAATTGTAAATGGTTGTCTTTGAAATAGGTTGTTTTTCTGTGAAAATGCTTGTCTGTTTTGGTAACTTTTTGTAAGCAAATCTTAAAGTAATATAACATTAATCTTAATATTAAAGTAAGAATGTCACCTTATGCATGGCCCTAGGGTATGTTTCTTAGTGGTAGGACCCAGAATAGAGTTTATTAATAATTCCACTTATTACAGAGTCTGTTGCCTTCAGATTACCATTTCAAGTGCAAATACACAATGGAGATTACACATGGCAACATTTAAAAAGCAAAGTTCAGATGCCGTAATTGCGCAATGGAGTCGCTTGGAATTATTTAATGAAAGAGCCATACAAAAAGGTTCCTTGCTCTAATTTCATTAATAATGTATTTTGCATTTGGCTGGAGACATTTGGCTGGCAGCTTTTCTTTCAGGGTGCTGTGGAACAAAGCAATAACCCACTAAGATTTCCTCATTGGGGTCAGGCTGTACCTCGTGTTTGCTAAGAGTGGCAAGGAGATCACAGAGCCCTGATTTCAAAAATGCAAACTAAGGAATGGAATAGCATTTTTTAGCTGTCATCAAATTGAAACAGAGATGGGAGAAATTGTGATCTATGGAGGAAAATGGCATGTCCACTGAAGCTGGTTAATTTGATGTGTATCCTGATTTATTTTCCCTGTTTGCTGAAGGAGCAGTAGGGGCACACCCACTCACTGCTGTGCCAAAGACCTTCACAGGAGCAGTTTATGCCACAGCAGCCTCTTCTGCCAGGGAGATTTCTCTTCTAGTTGCAAACATAATATTTTACCTTGCAGATGTCAGTGCTGGCTCTCTGGTTGTGCTCACCTTTGCTTCCCCTGCAGCTCCCACACCTGATTTTCCTCCCAGCCCTGCAGTTGCCTGGCTAACTCACTTTCTGCCTCATTTACTTCCCAATCACTGCTGAACACCGTTCCCAAATTCAGGACCAGCCCACCTTTGTGACTGGCTGCTCAGTTTGCTGCAGTGGCAGCGTGTTTGGGGACTTCTCTCTGAAAATGTTACAGCCGTACATCTTTGGAATTGTGGAGCTGGGTTTGGTTACCTTCACCAGAAGAGAATGAACACTGGGGGAAAAATATCCCACTGAGGGCACTGTGAGGAGTTCCAGCTGAGTGATTGAGCAGGTGGAGCTGGTGCCAGGGGTTGTGTGTGTTGGTACCTCACTGTGTGCTTTCCTAAGAAAAGCAGAAGTTCCTGGTTACCTGATCCATCCTGAACATCTCTAACAAACACCAGGCCAAGCCACTTGTGCTGCCGGTACTTTGCACTTGAAGAAGTGAACACCAAGGTTTTGGAGAGGTTTAAATATTTTTTCACTGAGAAAATACCTTGTTTTGAGTAAACCTAAGGCAGCTTGAGATTATTGTCTTGGAGTTCTGAGCTCTTGTGAGCTTGGTGCTCATTGTGACAGAAGCACACCTTGGGGTGTGAGCTGTGAGGGCTCTTCCCCATTGCATGTTTTTCTCTGTACAAAATGATGGATTCAGTCCTTGGTGGCTCCCAAGGGAGAGTCTTGGAGTGATTCCCTTCTCACAGCTACATCTGCATCTTTGTGGGCCCTCACTGGTCTGCTTGCTGGCTCTTCTGTGGGAAGATGAACAAGTGTGAGTCTGGGATTTTTTAGTTTATTTTGTTAAGATTCTGCTCAGTCTGAGTTGAGTCTTTTTTAATGGACACTTGTATGGACTGATTGTGGCTTTTTTTCCCCATGTGGTTGTTTCTAAGATCTTCCATCATATTTAAGGCTCTTTTTAAAGCCTTGGGTAGGTATATTCAGATTTCATTGCAGTTCACGGACAGCACTGTGATTACCCACCTTGTGCACTGTCTTAACCAAAAACCCCTTTCATGTTGTATATCTCCTGTTGTTTTTATCAATTTCCCCACCTATTTAAAAGTTCTATGTCTGATTTCAGAATCCCAGTTTCTTAACTGCTGGAAAGGTGGTGGTGTTTTTGCTTTGAAGGTCTCTAAGTACCATACTAACAGCACAGAACAAAACCCTATATAAACTCAAGTAGTTTTTCCTAAACTCCTTAGCTAGCTGGGGCAACGAATAAAGTAAAATTTGGACTGAGACGTGGCATTCATGTGCTTTATTCTGTATTCTGTGGACAGCTGATTTGTAATTGCAATGTTGGTTATTTTGTAGGTGGGATATTATTTTAGAGCTCAGCATTGGAGTAGGAGAGCTGCTTGTGATTCTGTTGGAGGATGGGAGAGACAACAGAACGAGGCAGAAATCTTATTTTTTTTTGTGCTTTTCTCTTGGAGGAGGCTGAATCTGAGAGCCTTGGCACTGCTCCATAGCAGAGGAGCTTGCAGTGATGCTGCAGTTTTGTTGGTGCCACTGCAGACACAAAGGCTAAAACAAATCAAACTGAGCTGAGAGGAGCAGATGGGGCAAGTGAGAAGTTGGGAAATCATTCAAAGTGTTAGACACCGAGTGATTTCAATTTTCCCGAGACAAGTGGGTGCTGTGGCACAACATGGCTCTTTTTGACACTCAACACACGTGAGACAATTTTGGAATAAAAGCTGCATCAGGTGTTCTGTTTCCAAATTTCCCTGCCTGAGGGGGAGAGTTTGTATTTGGCAGGGATAGCTCTAAGGGGGGGCGGGGTGGTGAAAACAAGCTCATCATGAATCCTTTCAGGTGTTTTGTTGGCTACTCTGAGCAGAGTGTGTATAACAAATGAGCAAAATTCCTCCATCTGAGGCAAAAATTAAATTTATAGGGGTATCACAAGGCAGTGTGGGTCAAAGAAATGGGATAGATACTTCTTTTCTTCTAGAAATGTTGTCTTGATTTTAATGTTCTCCTTAAAGGATACAATTTTCCCCTATAGCATGGGAATAAGCAAAATAATGAAACCCCTCACTTTAATAAATATGAATGTTGGAAATTTTGGCATCATCAGTAATTAATCCACAGAAATTCCTTGGAATGTGTGACCTGTATCCCTCTGTAACATTTTTCTTCTGTTAAGGTTCCCCTTTAAGCGGTTTGGTTTCTTTTAAAAGTGTGGAAATGAGATACAAAGAATTCTGGTCTCACCTGATAATTGTGCCCTAAACACGATTTTGCAGTATTTACTGTTTATAATAAATAAATAGACTGTAGATAATTCCTGCTTTAAAAGCTGTAAGGCACAGAAAAGTTGGGTGTAGGAAAAATGTGTATGATAAGGCATAGCTCCAGCAGAAAGAAAAGGAACTTAAATAGCACTTGGATTCTTTCCATCCACCCTACAAAGAAGAAAATTGGTTTGCAGGAAATATAGGTCATGGCAGTGTTCTGGCATCTTGATGTTGCTGTTTTGTAAGTACACTGGATTGCTGGCAGCACAATTTGGGACTCCCATTAGAGCTGCTCTTTGCTGTCAGGCTTAAAGGCCATTTAATATCCCTTATCTGATCTAATGCACTCCTCACACAGACAAAGAAAATTTAAAAGATGCTGTGAGTTTAGGGGATTTCTGTTTGTGTGTCGGTTTTTAATTTTTTTTTAAATTTTTTTTTTTTTGGAACGTGTTATGAAGGCCAGTTTGGAGACTCTGCCTGTTGGTGCATCCAAAAGTCAGTTGTTTCAGTAAGAACCCAAGGATCAAGGATGCTCCATGAATGAGGCATTGAAGGAGATTTTTCTCCCTCTCTGTGACAAAGCGCAGAAGAAAATTAAACCTTGCATTATTGTGCCACGTGGTTTTACAGATACCAGCTTATTATTGGAGAAAAGCCTTGGCTTTTTGAACATGGACTTTGATTATGGGATTAAGATAATTTCTTTGCATTAGGAAAAGTATTAAAGGCAGCTGTATTCTGTGATTTAGGTGGTCTGTATTCTCTGTGCCCACACCAGGTCTGGGTCAGTGCTGTTTGTAGGAACTTTTGTTTCGGTTGGAGCAGGATTTTTTTAAACATGCACATGAAAATTTCCTGTGATGACAACTAAGTTTTTCTTTTGGGTGGATCTAAGTATCAAATCAGTGTTATTGTACCTTAGTTTCTTTTTCTTATTTCTTTTTAGCACTTTCAGCAGGATTTGCAGGACTGATTGTTTGAGTCCTGAACAAGGTGATTGTGTGTGCACACGTGTATGAGTGGGTGATTTTAAAAAAAGGCAAAAATAATACCTTTAAAAATCTATTTATTTTATTTTTTAATATAAAGATGCAAAAAATGAGCAGAAAAGTCTGTCAGTTGTGTGTATCTGATTGAAACGCATAGATTCTTATACATAAATTATCATTACATGCAGTTGCATGAACAAATGGAAAAGCTGGGCTTAGGACCCCTTGAAAATAATCTATTTCTGTTAGACATGCATATAATTTAGATATATTCTTGTCTATGCAGTGTATAATTTTTCAGTGGCTCTTTCAGAGGTAATTGTGGAAGGCAAAATGTGCTATGTGAATGTGGTACTTCAAATTGTTGAATGCTTCCATAAGAAAATATATGATTAGTCTGCAAATAATCTCTTCAAAGGCCCTCTTCCAATTCTGAACTCTTAAATGGCTTGGGTAGTCTTTGCTTTTGCTTTGGAGGGACTGAGAATGTTAAAACCATTTACATGCATTGTCACAAAATAATTTTATGGGCTTGATCCTGCCTGACACGATGCTTCATACCATGATGGAAAAATTCATAAATGTTTTCTCCCATTTGATGCTCAAGAAGCACTTAAAAGCTCTCATTTCTCTAAGAGTTATTTCCTCTCTCTATATCCAATTCATAGATTATGGTCAAGTGTTCATTTTTATGGTATTTACAAGAAATCAGTGGAGCCAGCTTGCTCATAACACTCTCCCTCCACCCCCTGCCCAGATTCATTCTTGCAGCATCCTGGAACAAAGAGAGCTGAGATTCTGAGCCATGCTCAGATCTGATTCCAGAATGCATTTCCCTGCAGTAAATTTTTAAGAGGCTGAGTTGTTTGTGGTCAAAGAATCTAAGGTTATGTCCTTTATAGTAAAGAAGGAGTGGTGGTTAATAAGTTTCTGAGCTGTCTAAAAATTTTAATTTAGGATGAAGTTCTCAGTCTTGTGTCTCCCAGCCATGAGGTGTGGGGGAGACCAGCTGGCTGTAAGAGAGGTGTGTAGGACTCAGTCTGATCCTACAGCTGCTTTAGGTGTTGGTTTTACTTACTGGGTAACACATTGTTTTATTTCTGTTGTTTGGAGGCTTGGCCTCTGTTCTCCACAAAGAGCTTGGGCAGCACAGGGTAAACACCAGTGCTGGTTGTATCCCCAGTGCTCTGTGCTGAGGGAAGGTTATGGGAAAGGTTGTGGTGAGAGAGTTCTGAGGAGCAGAGCATGTCACACATCATCACACTGCAGAGGTGTGGAGATGACACCTTGATTCTGCTGCTCAGTCCCCTCTGGGTGTCTGTGACCAGGTGATGACACTGATTTATCACAGAACTTCAGCTGCCTCTCACAAGTTCAGGATAATTTATCAGCCTGTGTACCTCAGAGTGAGCAGTTCTTATAGAACCTTGTTTTGTGCTCAGTGGAATTCATTATTTAAAAGGTGTGCCCACAGTACCTTAAATAGCTAAGCTGGTTTGGGAATTCAGGTTTGATTCAACCATTTGGTTACCATACTAAACACGGCTGTGCTGAACCGTTCAGTAAATATTGGGATTTAATTGGTTGAGATGTACAAGAAAAGGAGTTCATAATCTGGGTTATTCTGCAATAGAATTAATGTAGCAGAACAACCTTCACCAAAACTTGATGGTGTCCCCTGTTTTCAGGTATGGGTTAGAAATATCTCATTTTGTTTGTCCCCTGGGACAATGCTGGGATGTGGCTCTGGCAAGGGAAGGCTGCTGTGGGCCAGTGGCCACTGCATTTTGGCTCCTGAGCCTGCCCAGCTGTGCTGTGTGTGCTCTGAGCTCCCAGTGCTGCACACCCCGAGCCCCACCCGGGCTGTGCTGACCTTTCCAGGAGCCCTGGGGATCCCTCCCTGCCACCCCACATCACCTGGCATTTCTGCCAAGGTTGTATTTCGGTGCTTTTCAGATTTTCCCCTGCTCAGGCTTGCTTTTCTGGGATGAGGAGGAGCTGCTGTGGCTGTGTTGGTTTTGGGGAATTTCTAACTCACAGAAAGGCGCCTGCAGCTCAGGATATGCACGCTTTAAAATGTGTATTTATGAATTTAAAATTACAAACTTTTTTTGCTTGGGTGTTTTATTTTTGGATTTTTTTTTTTTCCCAAATAGGCCCTGTAATGAGTTGATCCTTTGACTCACCCACAGATGAGACAGTTCCAGTGAGAGAAGCTGTTTTATGGGATTCATTTTGGAAGCTATTCAGGGAAATTACTGTAGGCTTTTTGAGAAAATTAGTGAGAATGTGGAAGGACCACAGAAAGGTTTTTTCCCTTAAGATTTTAAGTAGGATCTTATGAAAGGAAAGAAAAAACCCAACCCCTGGTAATGAAAGAATTTTTTAAATAATGTAACAAAATTATGCAAACTCTAGGTTTGGATGTGGGTAAGTTCTTAGCTGTTCCTCCTAGTGAAAGTTTTATTTTAAATTAGTGCTTTTCAAAGGGAAAGGAAATTACTTAATCACTGCTCCAAATGTGTGTGTATATATGGGGGCGTGTGTGTATCCCCTTTGCAAGATGTTAAAGCATTTGGATTTAGGATGATGTTAATAAATGAATGTACAACTTGTAGGAGTGAAATCATCAAGGCAACTACTCTGTAGGGCTGTGGGAACCTCAGGGGCTCAGCTGGTGATGAATATAATCAGCTGGATTCACCTGACATTTTTATTCTGGGGGAAAAAAAAGAGAATCAAACCTCTGGGTCTTTCACAGGGACTTTTAAATTATTTTAATTTGAATTGGAGAGGGGCGTTTATTGGTGCTTGAATTAGGTTAATGTTTTGTGGGTATTACATATATATGATCCAAGGCATGGATAACTGGGGAAACTACACATGGATTTCTGTTGGACAAAATATCTTTGACTCTTTATGACACAGGTTATTAAAGGAAGGAGTCAGATGGTTGGAATAACTTAATCTAATTCTTGTAGATGTGAGCCACACGTGGAGTGTGAGCTGCTGAACTGCAGCGAGGGGAATAGAGGAGCAGGTGCTGCTGTGCAGGGTCCCAGCAGCATCCTGTGAAACTTTACACTGAACACCAAATAACTTGGAAATGTGCCTCGGCTGTGCATGGGGCTAATTGATTTCTGAGCCTCTTGGTCTGGAGGCTCGTTTGTGTTTAAGGTACTCTTTGGAATCCCTCTCTGGACTGTTCCTTTGTGCATCCCAGACATCAGGGGCCTTCAGGTCAGACAGCAGCCACGCTGAAGCCATTCCAGGAATTTTTGGCACACTTTCACATCAAAGGACAGATACTGTGCCTGTGCTTCTTGCATAATCTGGGGTGTATTAACCCCAAGACCATCTTCTTGTAAATACTTCTGTAAATATTTTTTAAAATATTGTTCTCATGGGATGTAAGCAGAGTGTCAGGGGTCTGGACAGGTTCTGTGTGGCTTCACCATCTCCATCAGTGCAGATGTGTTGGGTGGGGTGTCAGTGCTGCTGTTTCTGCATTAGATTCTCATGAAGGAGTTCAAGGATGCTCTGTGAGAAACTCCCTTCTACTCTGCATCCTTCTCCTTCAGTGCGATGCCTTCAGTACCCCAACCTGTGCTTGAACCCCTTCCTGCTTCTGGGTGACACAAATATCTGTGTGGGATGTGGGATTTCTCCTCCCCTCCTCTAGCCTCTTCTCCCCAGTATTATTTTCAATGTGGGAATAGCACATTAACCTATTTAAAAATAACAACAAAAATAAACCCAAAGAAATCCCCACCTTGAATGACTGAATTTGTCACAAATAATTAAGTGTGGTAGCTACAGCTCTGGATGCGTTTCACCTGCTAAGAGCTACTGCAGTCAGCACCATATGGTGGCCTTTTTTTCCCCTTTTTAATAGACTTAGAACAGCAATTTGTTTCACCCGTGAGCCAGCACCACAGCATGCATTGCTTAACAGAAACAACGTAAGACTGGTGAGCTTTTCATTTTAAGTTCCAAGGAGCATTTAGCTGAGCTTCAGAGCCTGCTTCCTGGCACTGTCTGTTTGCATTGTAACTCTTTGATGTATAAAAGTAAAGGGCTGAAGGACAGAAGGGCTTGATTCTCTGACCAGAGACTCCTCAGTGCTTCAGTCTTAATGTTTGCAAATAATATTTACCTGCCTCTTCGATTTATTTCCAAGCTCTCACCAACGTCTGTGTGTCACCCTGAGACTGTGGAAAGAAAATTATTGAAGATATGGAAAATATTATTTTATTTGATGGGTGGACTGAAAGTGCAGGTTGAGTTGTGGATATGTCTGTGCTGTGAAACAGAGCCTGATGCAGGATCCCTGATCCTCTTCCAAAGCACAGAACAGTGTTACAGCACCATGGGCATGTGGCAGTACTACTTTAGCCTGGTTTTTTCTCCAAATGACCAGAAGTACCCAGATTTTTAACCACTTTCTGCACTGTGCCCCATAAGATAACAGATGTTAATGCAAACCTAGAAATAATTCAGGACCCCCTTATCTTAAAGCTTTGGTTTTGTGATTGACAGACACAATGAATACAAAAATAAGATACTTTTTTGCATCTTTTTAGGCTTCCTTAAAACTTGGACAAGTCATGCAGTATTTTATTAGCCTGGAATGGCATTTCCAGAATGGAATGAAAACCTGGCAGCACAGCAAGTTAACCTGCAATGCACAGGACTTGTGTTTAACTCCCCTTCCTCACCACTCCAGGTGAATTGTTCAGGTCAGGGAGGCAGCAGGATTCCCTGGGTGGAAGGACCATGAGAACACAGCTGCAGACACAGTGGGTGTCACATCCCGAGCTTGGCAGGCTGTAAATGACCCCTCCCAGACCCTGCCACCTCCCCAGGCAAACGTCGATGAGGGTCACGCAGAGCCCTCATTCAGATGCAAGAGCTGTGCTCCTGGTGTCTCCCATCCCTCCTCCCTGTCCCCTAATTGCAGTTTCTGATGGCCTTCTAATTCTGGATCAATATCTCAGGTTGCTTTTGTTATTTGATGGTGTTGATAACCTGACTCTGCAAGTCACTTACCTGGTGATAACCAAGTCCTCTGCTTGATTAGGAATATCTGCTTAAAAATAAGATATGTATCTGGGGGAAATGCAGTTTACAAATGGTTGCAATTAAAACTCATGTAGCAGATTTCCCACATCTGTCCTATTGTGTTTCTTTCTTCCTTTCTTAGAAGGCTAAGAATGCAACGTTTCTAGAGGGTGCAGGTGTTCTGTTCAGAACTCAAGATCATCTGCAGTGAGATGAGTTTGGACTGTCACAGCCCCTTCCTGTCTTGCATTCTTGTGTACTTTGACTGGAATAAAATGTACTTTTGATTTCACAAAGCTTTAGAAACAATAGGTTGTTTCTAAAAAAAACACCTGTGTGGTTTTTATTTGTAAACCAGCTTCTCTGGAAATAAGGTGTGATTTTCTTCTTTTTTTTTTTTTTTTTTTTTTTTTTTTGGGGTGTGGACAAGGCCCCATTTGCCCCTATAGACCCTCCAAAATGTGGGACTTTCCAATCCTGAAAGCAAATTTCTCTTTATTTTTGCACCAAGAGTACTTACTCTGAACAGGAGAGATTTTAATCTGAATTTTGATTGGATTTGGATAGAAAGAGTTATTCCTTGGTGTTCTCTAATGAGATGGGAGAAAGGAGAGCTTAGGGAGGGTAGTGCAGTGCCCAGGAGCTTTTTGTTCTTCACAGTCTTTTAACTTCATGTGCCTTTGCCACTTTCTCGTGCTCGAGTAATGTTCAAATGGGTTTAGTTTGCAAATTTAAATGAGCTTGCTAATGTTCTCATTTTAGCAATGCCATCTAGAAATACTGATTAAAAATGTCACCCAGTGATTTTAATCTGTGAGGAATGGGCAGTTCTGAGAAAAGTAGATAATTTTTTTTCTCAGTACACCTCCATCACAGCAGAAATGGTCCTGGTAATGTTCCTTGCCTGAAAAGTGTGTGTTTGGTTGGTTTTGGGAGAAATAGGAATTTGCATTCTATTTCTGAAGCACCAGTAAATTCCAGTCTTTTCAACCAGCACTGGATTTGAAGTTGAAAGTTCTGGTTTGAGGCAATCTGGCCCACCTTGCAATTTTGGGATGATTCTCCTGAGCCAGCCTGCCCTGCAGAGCTTCCCAAGGTCCAGCACCTGCAAGCCTGGGCTCCCTGGGAGGTGTTGGAAGGTCACCAAAATGGGGTCACTTGTCCAAACCCTCTCTGTATCAGAAATTTTCTGCTCAGGTGTTTGAGCCAAGATCTGCTGATATTTGCAACACAAAAGATGTTTTGTGTTTCTTCTGCTTGCAGGTCCCAGAGTCAGTAATTTTTTTGGAAAATGCTGATATTCTAATTTGTTTTGCGATGCAAAGTCCTTCAGTAATCCAATATACACTCCCCAGACTAGAAGTAAAGGACAGAACTTCCTCTTGTGGGAGAACAGTATTGTCAAGTGTCCAGTTATTTAGTAGTCAGGAGGATTGTCCTGCATAGGAGATATTTCAGAGAGCAGGTTGGGGACAGATTTACTGGATTCATTTAGAATCATTAAGGTTGGGAAAGACCTTTTAAAATCATCCAGTCCAGTTTCTGGAAGTCAGAAGAGATTCCTGTTAGTTCAGAGCACCAAGGACTCGTGGTGCAGGTGGATTCTTCTCCTCTGCAGCAATCAGATGCCTGGTATCAATTAGCACAGACCTGAGGGTATCTTGTGCACTTAAATAAAGATCAAAACATCACCTTTTGATTTATAAAAAAGGTGAGTTGTGTAGTGACCTAGAGCAGAATCACAAAATATTTTGTTATTCCTAAAAGTCTTTGAGGGAAAAGCAGCTGAAGGATATGAACACCCAGAGCATGGAGGCCTTGACAGGAAAGCAAAACAAAGTAAGAGGGGTAAAAGTGAATAAACTTCATTTCATTTCCCACTGAATTTAGTGTCTTCCATTTAGAGAAGAGATGGAGGAGGGTAAGGATCAGTTAACATATGCCAGCACTAGTATTGAATATGTTCTTTCATAGATGAAATTATCCCATAAGTGAGACAAATTGCTTGAATCATTAAAAAAAATCCCAAAAATGCTGATGTGGGAAAGACCTTGAGAGATAACTTAGTGTGTTGCCAGGCTCTTAGGTGAGATCAAGTGTACCTGTCTCACCTCCAGAAGCTGACAGTCTGTCTAACCTCTTTTTAAACCTTGGATATTGATTTCTCATCTTCCCTAGACAGCCTGCTCTGGGTCTTCACCACTCTTACTGTTAACAAGACTTTCATTTTTCTAATACCTAATTCTTCTCCCACTTGTCCTTCTGTCAGCTGCATGAGAAGAACTGATGGATGCCCTCTTCTGTTACTGCCTTGTTGGACACTTGTGGATGGTGCTTAGCACCTCCTTAAATTAATCTCAACTTTACTTTACAGGAAGAAGAAGAAAAAAGAGAAGTGTTGATTCTTTTTTTGCTGACAGTGCTTCTGAAATGGCAGAGTTGTTTGTGGTGGTTTTTTTTTTTTTTTTTGGTGGTTTGTTGTTTTTTTCCCCTCCAATTGACCTTTCCTGTATTTTAAGGAGTGGCACTAAAAATGGGATATCTATTGAGACAGGAAATGTCTTTGTAATGCAATGGGAAAAGAAGAATAAGCTCCTTGGTCTTAGCAGCTCATGCTTCTGTCACACTTCTTTGATATTTCTGGTTTTCCAATAATACTGTATTTTCACTTGTATTCATTGCAAGTGGCTGAAGTACAGATACTTGGCCTTTTATCGCCTCAAACTTTCACCACATGAATTTTAAAAGGAAGAATAAAATAGAAAATCAAGTAGGAAGGGCTGCACTCCATCAGGTTTCAGCTCTCAGATATTGTATTTAAGTCTCCCACTTGTTGACTTATTCCTTCTCTGCAGATTCTGCTCACATTCCTTAGCTCTGTCACCTACAGCTGTTGTGTCGTTGTTGCTGTTTAGTCCTGTAAGAGCAATGGCATCTGATATTGCTGCTGATGGTGGCTATTACAGAGATCATTTATCAGGGAAGAGTTGGTGGCTTCAGGCCTTGAGCCAGGGATTCTGGTCCTGCTCTTGGCAGAGCTTTACACGAGCCACTGGATTCCAGCCCTTGTGTACTAAAGATTAGAAACAATTTCTAGATTTAGGGCTGGTCATCACCACCTGTGCACAATTTGGAAAAGGAAAGAAAAGGTTTTATGTATTATTTTTATAGTATTATATTAGAACCATGTCTTGTGTATATATTGATCAACATATGATCAGTGTTTGGATCTAGTAATACTCCATAATCCTCCACTGAAGAGAAAGAAAAACAATTATTAAAAGATCCAATCCTCCTCCTTGAAAAAAAGCTACCAGTCTTGTCAGGTAGCTCAGGTGATTTTCAGGAAGAACTTAATAGAACAGATCAAATCCCATAAAGATGAATGTATTTGCAATGTGTAGTTACAGTGTAGTTACAAAGCACTGTGAGACTCTTGAGTCTGGTGTATTGTTACTCAATGATTTCAGTCACAAGGTGATGCCAATGCATTTGTTTAAGCTGTTGGTATTTCAGAGTTAATTTTACACCTGAACTGAAATAAGAAAATAAGGAGAGGACTTTTAAGAAATGTTTGGAGGTGTTGCTATTGTTTAAAATTACTTGTGAAACAAATAACACCCTCCCATATTCTGAAATACGGGTATCTAAAAGGCCTCATTTTATTTGAGAGGGAACTGATGAGGAAAATTTTGAGGAAGTGCATTTATGATACACTCTCACATGAGTGCTTACAATGAGGTTTTTCTTGATGCACTCTGTGATAATTATTCACATATCACTTTGAAAATATTTACTGGGCACCATATAATGCAACTGCTCTTGGTTAATGCTATATTTGAGAGAATATTTCCTACCCCAGGAAGCAAAATTTATTCCCTTTTATGCTCAGTTTCTTCTTTTCCTTGCGCTGGGTTATTCTGTGTCTCTATCCCTTCATTGCTCATTCCCTGCTGTGCAGGACACCCTTGTCCTGTGTCCCTGCCCCCCGTGTCATCCCATCCCCAGCCAGGTTTCCAGCTGCAGTGCTTCCCACTGCTTTTCTTCCTTCCCCCATGTTTTTCCTAAGGCTGCTCTGCTCGCCTGCTCTGTCTGATTAGCTGGCTCCAGGCTGCGAGTTAAATGTCAGGATAATTTTTTTCTTCTTCCAGTCTTAAAGAAGTGCCATGAAATGGAATTTGAACCAAAAAAAATAAATTCACTTCCACTGGGAAAGGCTTAACCTGCAATAGTGCCTCCAAGCAGGCACTAAATCCCCACAAGGTTTGCTTCCATTTGTTGCTAGAATCCATCCTCATCAACAGTTGCATAGTGTAAAAGGCTGGGAATAAAAATGGTGTGGTCAGTGAACTAATGCCACCGAGTGTATTCTCTTTTGTTCCCCCAGCTTGGGTCGATTTGCTGCTTTCAGTGTGCTCAGACACTTGCTAGAGGTTGCAGTTTCTCTCCTCTCAGGGTATGACACTGGCCTCGGTAACAGCGATAATGAGGGAGTGGTTGTGGGTGCACTTCACATCTTCCCCAAGCAGCTACTGCTTAGTTTTTATTTCTTTAATACAGTATTTTTCAATAAGGAGAAAAAAAGATCACCATCAGGTTTTTAGCCGAGCTTATTGGAGGTTATTAAAAAAAAAAATAGAAAGACTTTCTGGCAGTGGCCAGGAGCCAGGAGTGGTGTGTGACCAACTGTGACCAAGAAAATAGGACGAGCAAGACAGTGAAACAGGCTCTGTGCTACAAATCAATCCAGTGATGACAGGCAGGACCGGGGTCAGGGTGCAGGGGGTTTGTTGTGAGCACTGGGAAAAAGGTCAGGGAAGATGAACAGCTGGGCAGCAGGAGGGGTTTAGGGTTCTGGTTTTGCCTCTTGCTGGCCATGCAGCAGTCAGGGGTGGAGATGGAGGCGGGGATGCCTGGGCAGTCAGGCTGGCCTGGGCACCTGCATGGGCAGAGAGCCTGCAGAGCCCTGCCCTGGCCTGAGCAAGGGCAATATCCATGGGCTGTCGCCAGACATTTTATAAGTTTCTTTTATGTAAACTTGCTGAGCTTCCCTTCCATGGGAAAACTCACTTCTGAGCGGATTTCTGTAAAAACAAATCTGTCTGTGTGTGTTTTCAAGGACATTGCTGCCTGAGCTGTTCTGTCTCCCACAGAGGAGATGAGAACTGTCTCTATTCTTAACCTATAAGAAGAACAATTATCTTGAAATTCTAAGCATTCCAGGAGTCTTGCACTGACCATGAAGGAGAAAGCCTGTAGCTCTGAACATGGGCACCTGTAGCCCTAAAGCGTTCTGAACAGTGGGGTCATTTTAATAAATAATATAAGCCTTCTGATAACGAAGTCAAAGAGTCCTGATTCATCACCCCACAATGGGCTGCTGTGCCAAACCCTGGTTGGGAGGTGACAGCCGAGTGCCAGACCTGCAGGGCTCCACCCTGGGCTCGTGTTTTTGGCAGCCCCATGGCACATGGGAGAGTTGCTCCCTGGGTGGGGGCCAGGAGAGCCTTCATGGCCAGAGCTTGTGCCTTTGAACAAAACTGAATTCTGGTCTGCTTTATGGAAAGGGACAAAGTGCTCTTATTGCATCATTGACCCCTCTCTCTCTCAATTTAAAGCTCTCTGTATTGCTCTCAACTGTTTGCAGATACTTTATATGAAGATAAGGATCCTTGTTTGGTTTTTAGAGAGATTTAAAGTAGCCTCAGGGAAAGCAGTGTGCTGGCAAGGGCAGTTACGATGAAAAGACATTGCTACAATAAATAAAGCAAACAAGCCCAGTTCAGGAGGAGAGAGATGACATTTTGGGAATTAGGTCCTGCCTTAGTGTCTCAGGTCAGGATTTTCTGTCGAGTGACATCCAGGAGCCACAGTCTGAGGGGTTCCTTTTCCCTGCAGGGGGAGGCCCTGTCCGAGGTGTAAATGGAGATACCACAGGTAACCACCCTGGCAGGAATTATTGGCTTTTTACTCACTTGACACGGAGTAGCAGATGAAATTAGACTTGGCTGTTGATAAATACATTGGTGATGGTAGCTGGAATTGGGCTGTGCAGGGTGTTCTTCCCTGTGGATCTCGCTAATGACATGATGGAGGGAGAGGCAGAGAGTTTTGATAATTAATGTGACTTTGATTCCCAAAGATGAAAAATGGAATAAGTTAGTATTTTACAACCAGCTCCTTTTGCTTTCTTCTTCAATTGAGCAGGGAGTCTCTCAGAGCAGTAAACCCTTGATGAGTGGAAAGATCAGGAGGAAAACTGGTTTTGAAAAAGAATGAAATAATTTATTTGTGCATGGTACATTTTGTTTGCTCTTTTCTCCATGCTCATGGGAACATTTTGATGGAAATCTAATAGAAAAATAAATTAGAATTTGGTATAGAAATGAAAATACACCTACTTCTTACTTGAAATCTAAACATTACTCCTCAGCCGAAATGCATCTTTAAAAAAAATAAAACATAAATCAAAGTGAAATTGTGTGCAGGGTTGTAGCTACGTCTATTAATGGCCTTTTTACATTGGTGCATCTGCAAGACCATTAGGAATCTCACTTCTAAACTCTCTGGATGTTTCTTCCTAGAATCTGTTGTGTCTTCTTGGCTGGTTTTAAGACCTAAACACCCTTAGGAGACACTGAATTGGGGTCTCAAGACTTGTTAAATCTGAGATCTTGAGAAAGACTCCTGAGCATAGGTTTCATGTGTTGACACTTGAATCCTGTCCTATCTGAAACTCCATGGGGAAATTATTTTTTAAAATAAATATGTTTCTATCAGACCAATTTACATTTTCCCCCTTTCTCACAAGAACTCACCCTCTCTAAGATTTGTGATTATCCATCCTCGGCTGGATAATCCTCTCTCCTTCCTTTCCCCCAAACAGAAAGGGAGACTTGAGTGGATGGCAGCAACCAAGCACATTTGCCTTCAGTAAGCAGCTTATGCCTCACAACAAAAGAAAACTTTCTCTTCTTTTAAAATGTCAGTGGGAAGAAGAGCTGCCCTGGGAGAACACATGGCTTTTTAGTGTTCCCTTTGTCACCTGAACACGTCTCAGATGAGCTGTCTGCTTTTGTGGGACTCGGGGTTGGAAGTTTAGACACCAAAATGGCATTAGGACTGTGGACAGTACTGATCTGTTAACACACATTACACTGATTAGCAACTTTTTAAAACATTATTGCATCAAGGCAGGTTTGTCAGTCAGATTGTTGAGATCAGCTGAGAAACCAGGATTGGAGAGAAACCAGCTGAAGAGAGTTGTGAGGGTACAGCAGTGCAGGAGAGAGATGTGCTCCTATTTTTGTTAATGTTGGGTGATAACCTTAACTGGTGAGTCCTGCCCTCCTCCTTTTTCTTCATTAAGAATTTTACAGCTGGACTGGGCCTTTTGACTTCTGATTTTTCACAGCTATGGCTGCTGCTTACGGTGTGCAGCAAACATGCCTTCGTGCTGAGTAACTCAATTTTGGCATCTTGCCATTCCAGGCTTTGTGCTAAGCTCCCTGCGTGAGAAAAGGGAATCGCTGTGGGGTTGGAGGAATTGTCAGCACACTGGGGTTTGTACCTTGCAGTCCTACAGCTTGTTTGTCTGGCTGTCATACACAGCAACCTTCACTGTGGAACAGGACTCTGTTGTACCTGTAACTAAATATTGAAAGAAATAAAGGTCTCTCCCCACTGAGAGCCTGGGAGTGTGAGAGATATTTGATGCGTTTCTATAGGCACGTGTGAAAAAAAAGGGTCAAAACGAACCACTCTGAGAAGGAGTAATCTCAGCTTGCCCCTTCCACAAAGTCTTTTGTAAGGCATTGCAGTGCAGAACTAAAAAAAGATAAGGAGATTTTGTAGAAGTTGGTGGAAGCTCCTGCAAAGAGCCCAGATCAGGTGCAGATAAAATCTGAAGGTGGCTGTTTGAAACTGTGACCTGTAAGGAGTATTTATTGACCAAAAAGAGGATCAGTTCTCAGTGTAGTGATTGAGAGATGAGAAGCAAGGTAGAAAAAAGATCTAGAGAAGGGTTGTTTAGACTGAAGATAAGTCACATTGACAAGCCAGAGACTGAGGACTTTTGTGAGGTTTTGGGGGTTTGTTCACGACTCACCAATGCACGAGACAATTTGCACTACTGACATTTCTCTCATTTAGACTCCTCATTTGTCTGTTCATTTACCTTGGGCTTTATGGATTAGCTTGCAAATTGTAGCCCATGCTGATATTTATCTTTCTGTTGTGTGTTTGGCTTATCTGTGTATTTTCCAGAGCACTCCCTCGTTTCTGTGTTGTTAAGGTCAGTGGCTCTCAGTTCCATCTATCCATCTCGTGGTGAGCCCCGGCAGCCTGACTGGAGCTATTTGTTTAACCATTTCAGCATCTCTGTCACCCTCCAGCTGGTGATTGAGTCTGCTGAAGGGACACACATCTACCCAGCCACACTTGATTTGTTGCAGGTCATTTTTCCCCCTCTGCATTCAATTCTCCCTTGTCATCGCTCAACTGGCTTCATCCCTCAGCCTGTGTGTGTCCACCTCTGCTGCTGCCAGCCACACCAGATGGGAGCAAAGCCGTGTGCCCACCGTGCCACTGATCCCATCCAGGCCTGAGATGGAATGTGCCAGTTGGCTTTGGAGGTGTCATTTTTTGTGTCCTCCAGTTGCCATTGGTTTGGAGGGTAATTTGGCCTGTTGGTTTTGGTCAGAAGAGTGAGGTGTTCATCCGTGGTGAGCCATCTGCTCCGTGTGCAGTCCGTGGCATGGTGAGGAGGGGATGGTGAGTGCACCTGACCCTTCCTGCTGGACCATGGTCAGTAACTTCTGAGTGCTCTGTGTGGACATTGAGGGTCTGGCTGGCTCAGGGTGTCAGTGACGTGCTCTGTCCCAGTGTGTGGGTCAGGGATGCTGTCCAGTTGCCTTTCCATTACCCCTACTCACCATTGTTTTTCCAATATCCTTTGAGGCTGGGAGCATTTCCTATGGTTTCCAGTCAGTAGATCTGGGTTTCACTGGTGTGCTTTGCATGTGCAGAGCCTCGGATCCTTCTGTTCCTGTACACCTGGAACATCCAGAAGTGCTGGCACTGTTATCAGCGCCTTTCTGCCTGTGCTGCTGTCAGTGATGGGTAAAGGCAGACTGATGCTGTGTTTGAAAACACATTCCTACATATTTCTCTCTTGCCTCTTGGCTCAGGCTGGGCTACTCCATTGGGAGCAAGGCCAGAACATAGCCCTGGTTTTGCACTGTGCAACCATCAGCTTGAAAATGCTAAATCAATTAAACATGGCCTCACCCAAAGTGCTGGTGGTGTGTGCAGGTGCTGGGCTGTGCTGAGCACAAGTCCATAGGTTACTGCACTTTTTCTCCTGGGAACAAGAAGGTGGCATTATGACTAATCAGATTCCTAGTCATGATGTTTGCCATGCTATCTGCTGACACATGGTAAAGGCTGATTTTAGCTTCTCTTTACCTCGCTAGATAAAGTGAAGCTGGAAATATTTCATTACTTTGTATTTGCTGCTGCATATAAATGTAGTGGTGTTTCCAAATGGGAGGTTCAGACTTCTCAAATGTGAAATTTGGTGTTTGTGTCTCAGCAATTTCTTGCTCACCAACATGTTCGAGTCATTCTGCATTTAAATGGGTGAAGCAGGGTATAATTAATGTTCCTATTGTTTCCAGTTGTTAGGAAAAGCAGACTGAGCCAAAAATTGCCTGAGTCTATTCTTAAACAACAGGAGTTAGATGAATTATATTCCTAAACACCAGACTAAATTATGTGTGTACTTTGGCAGACTCCAAGTGAATGACATTGAATCCTTAAAACTGTGACCATTAAATCAAGCCCTGGCTTTGATACCATTAATGAAGAAATAATGTTTTGACTTTCATACCTTCATAAATTCTGACACTTCCAGTTGCCCTCAAGCACCAAAATACCATTGTCATCTGCAATAACTTGCTCTTTAACAATTTTGCCTGAACTGTATAAAGTTGGGTGCTTTGTGTTTGGAAAGGACAAGCATTTCTCATTTGTGCTTTTATTTCCCTTTCTTTGGTGGCCGCAGGTCCTGCTGGGTGAGCCCTCAGCTGTGCTTCAAGGTCTTGTGCAGTGACTGTGGTGTGGGTCAATAAGGCTTGGGCTGAGCCTGCAGCCCGAAGTGACGTGTTGGGCACTGACTTAGATATTGATGTACGACTGCTTCCTTTTCCATCCTCAGGAAAGGCTTTAAAGCTGCTCTTTCTTTTGTTGGTATTGCCTTTTGTTCCCATTACGTGGAGGACAATCCAGCCTGAGAAAGATAAATTTCACAATTTGTCTTGTCAGGCTGTGAGATGGAGTTTGCCGTTCCGCAGAGGAGCACGGAGCTCGATTCGAGCGCGCGTGGGCGGCCGAGCACGGAGACCCCTCGTGTCCTGGCGGGGCTTGAGTGCTCCCCTCCCACATAGCAGCCTGCAGACGCTCCTCAGGAGCTCACACCTCCTTGTCTCTGTCCTTCTGCCCACCAGTGGGGCTCAGCAGGGCTGCCTGGGGATGGAAGAGCACTGCTTGGAAAGTCTCCGTTATTAACGTGCGGTCCCCGCTCCACGCTCTTGCGCTGCTCACGGATTCATGATGTTGCCTTTTGGTTGACCTGACAGAGCTGCTCAGTGCCTTTCCTCCCAGTGCAAAGTCCCAGACTCAGCTTTGCTCCTGGGACTGTATTCCAGCCCTGGCTGACCTTTCATGGGAAAGAGAGAGAACACAGCTAAAACATTAATTTCTGGAGAGAGCTGGGAAAATGTATAAAAAAATATTTTGCTTGCTGAGAAGGGAAAAATAGCAGTGATCATGCTAAAGGTAATAGGAACCTTGTTCACATTCCTCACTGTCCTTTACTACAGCATATAAATGTGTGGTGGAGAAACCCTCTCACTTTAAACTTATGGTATTGTTGACCCATTTTCCCAACAGCTAATGGCTAGGACTGAATACGTATCGCTACCATTATAATTGTTACATTTTGCCTTGCTGCACCGGGAATTCTGTGGATATTGTGAGTCTGGCCCAGAGCTCTTTGCTAATCAAACACAAATTAAAACTAACCCAACTGCTGTAAAAATATTGGTACACTTCCCTGGTAGATTTACAGTCTGGTGTACTGAGAGAGCTTGAGACCCTCTCTTAAAATACATGGCCGTATCTCTATTTTACAGAGGATGAAAATGAGATGCAGTAAGGTCTTTAACTTGCAACCACACAGCAGATGAGAATTGGCTGCTCCTAGTTTGAGGCTGGGAACTCTACCTTTGGTAGAGAGGTAGGCATTAGCCAGATTTACTTCCAGTTTTCTGTACGTAAGAAGTGATTTGTAGTCTTGGTATTGCATTTCTTGCTTCAATAAATAGCTGTTTTCTGAATGCTGTATATTGGTGCGGTGCCAAAAAAAGGCCATTACAGGTTTTACTGCAATACATTCCAGCAAAGAAATACATTAAACCTATTTTTTTTCTTTACCTTTAAGAACATCAGCCAAAGTCCTGCAGTTCTGAGGCAGGAATAAAGGCAGATAATCCCCATTTTACAGAAAATGCACATTGCATGCTGTCGATTGCCGTTTTCCTTGCGCTGTACCCAGCGTGGCATCCTATAGCACAATGTAAACAAAATTATAATCTTATCAAGCAGGCTGCTCCTACAGTGATGACAGCTCCTTAGATTGCCAGCAGCAGGGCCAGCAAAACAGAGCTGCTGACATGTTTTTTTTAGCAGTGAGGGTTGAAAACAAATTATAATAAAGATTTCATTACGTGCTATTCAGAAGGGTCAACGCAGCCAGTCTCCAGCAGACCCTGAGCCTGGGACACAGATGGGGTCAAGTACCTGGACACAGCAATGTCCTGGGTGTTAAAATGAGGTTGGAAGGACTCATGGGCTCTAATTTTTGGGTATTTAGTGCTCTGGGGCTATTGCACCATCAGCTGATGGGACGGAGTCACACCCTGCTACTTCCAAAGCCAACTGCTTTGGGCTCACTGAGGACACAAGAGAAGGTACTGGAATGTTTTGCTAAGTGTGGGGTGTCCATAAGTCACCTCCACATTGAACTGGTTCCCAAAGTACTGCTTTGGTGTGAATTTGTAGCATTGGGACTGGGGCTTCTGGTTTTGCTCACTGCAGGAAGACTTGCCTCACCCCATCCCTGGTGAGGACCTGAAATATAAAATTTTGCCCATTTTAGAGGTGTTTTGGGGAATAATGAACTTGTCTTAGGACACGAGATCTTAAGCATATGCCAAAATTTGAAATGCCCCCATAAAAACCTGCTGCCTTATTCATTGTGTTGACCAGTACTTCTTAAAAAAACCTGGAGCATGGAGTGAAATATCACCCTAGGGATGGCAACATCAGTTTTAGCATGAGCTCAGGACAATTGCTCCCTCACACACTTGTTTTTAAATATGGCATGAAAGGTTATGACCCCAGTGCATCTTGTTTCCCTGGCAGAAAGGAAGCACATTTGAAGTTGGCGACAGAACTCTCTCTCTTGCTTGTAAAATGTTGTTGCTCCTATATATTTTCAGCTATTCATGAAGTGTATTGCATATATAATTAAAACATTAATAAAAATAACAGCAGGAAGAGTTCATCAGCAATTCAAATACAGATATTTGTGAAAATCTGTCTTCTCCAACATGTTCCTTTCCCCTCTGATTTTTTTATTTTGGGTAAAAACATCATAAGCAACATTGTTTAACCATTTTCACAGCTCCAGGATCTCTGTAGGATAGTAAATTTATTTCTCTATTGAATTAATTTAACATAGATTTTGCAAATTCATGATTGTTGTGCTCTTCAGGAGACATCCCATACATATTCAGGGTAGGGGAGGCTCCTGTCTGGGACTTTGTGTCCATTTCCAATCCAGCACTGGGGTTCATCCAAGGATTTGGGGTCAAACCTCACACTCCTCTCTATAGCTTGGCACTTCACAGAGAGCACCAGGCATTTTGGTCATGGTTTTCTTTCTGAGAAACTGCTTTTTGAAGTATGAAACTGAACCACAGCTGTCTGGGTCATGTTGGGCTTGAGAAGGTAGCCAGGAGATCCCACCTGCCATTTCCCAGAATTTTTGTGGCACTTGTGCACTCACCTTTCACAGCTGACATGGAAATTCTCAGTGTATGGATTCAACTTTTTAAGAGCCTTAAAAACCTTGCAGCATGTGCCTACTTCCTGAGCTCATAATATCTCTTTTCAAAGAAGTGCTGTCAAACAGATAGACTTCTCTAATTTTGGGTTATTAAATTTCCTCGGGATAGAATCTAAATTGTACTTTGCCCCTTATTACTCTGATCTGTTCTGTGTCTGTGGCATTTACTGGATTCCTAAGCAAAAAACACTTGGACAGTCTGCAGTACTGGTGTGTTGTTTTGGGTAAGGATCACAGGATTCAGCCAACAAATATGTCCCATGCACTGGTTGGAAATAGGTTCCCTTTACAACAGATGGATGAAAAAAAAAGAAGGAAAAAATGTAAAAAATGGCTGATATGGAGAGCACTGCTCACTTCTTTAATTAAAAGCACCCCCTATATTGGAGGTGTTTTTGCTGCTTTTTAGTTTACTTTCAGTTTTTTGTTAGTGGATGAGTCCATGGTCCTGGAGAGAAGGGAGTCACTTTGTGGAGAGAGTTTCTCCATGGCCTTGCTGCGGTTTCTCTCCATTTCTTGATTAATTTAGCATTTCTCTAAGTGGTATCTTTAGAGTACTCAGCTGTGAGGAGGATCTTTGTTTTGTTTTAAGAATAGAAAGAGAGGATTTGGAAACCTGGCTGCTGCAGGATACCGAGCTCTAGTGCTGGCAATCCCTGCCTCAGGTTATCTTTTTCCATGGCTGGCTCTTTGAAGGAGCAGTGGATTCTTCACCCCCTTGCATTTCACACCAAGCCACCCAAGACTTTACAATGAATCCCATGCTTTTATTGTTGAAATAGCCCCTGTTTCCTTCCAGCCCAGGAAAGCTGGGATGTCCTGCAGGGTAGCCAGCCTGGCTGTGTGGAACCACACACGAGATGCTGATTTAGTCCCTCTCTAAGGAGAGCAGATCTGCTTTCTGCTGTTCTGTGTGTCGATTGACATTAATCCCCTAATTGAAGCATCCAGTTTTGGGATTAAGCTGATATTTATCAGCAAAAACCTGCCAAAGAAGCACAGATTTGTGGTAAATGGTGATTTAGACCAACCCTGCCAGCTTCTCCAGCACACATCAAACTTTGCCCTATTTCTTGCTTCTTCACATCTCCCTAAACTCACCGAGCTAAGCTGCTGCACGTGTCGGTGGAAAACTGCTCCCGTCAGCTCTGTGACAAGGAAATGTATTGGCTGGAGCAGGCAGGGACTCAAAGTGGGAAAGAAAATAGCCTCTGAAATTTATAATCAGAGAAATGCCACCAACCAGAAACAGCAACACGATCCATTTTGGGAAGAGAGAGGACAGAAGCTTTTGCTGTCAGAAAATGCAGCTATTAGTCAAAATTCCCCTGGCAGTAGGTTGAGCTGAAGATGATGAGCAGTGCCTTTGCCATTGGTTTTGTGAGTGAATTCAGTTTGTTCCTAAGACCAAGTGGCACCAGGAATTTCAGGGGTGCTGGCAGACCAGGGAGGAAGGCAGCCACCTCTCTTTACTGCAGGGAAAGCAAAATAAGGTTGACATCGTTTTATCAGAAGCTACCTGGGTTTATATCCTTAACTCAGTTTCATGTGGTGACAGGGAATGTCAAACTGCTTATCTCTGACAGAGAATTTTCTTCTATTCCTTGCAAATACCTTTAATTTGGTATGTGATGCTTCAGTTCTTTTCAAACATGTCGTCTTCATATATTCATACATTCATACAAGTGATTTCTGGAACCTTTGTTTTCATTTAATTTTCATTATTTTGTTATTCTTCACAGCATTTCCTTTCTGGCTTCAAAAGGGAGCTAGCTAGGTAAAGTGAATTCTATCACAAAATGGAAAAGAAATGTTAGCCAAGCAAGGTATTGCTTTTTTTTTCTTCTGGATGTAAGCCATTATCTTGTGGCGCTGCAAGAATTTGAATGCTTCAAAAACACACATAATTGAATAAAACTCTACAAAATTCCTTTAAAAAACCTCCCACAAACAAGCTTTGAATAAGAGTTGAACATTGTGATGAGTCTCTTGGATGTGGTTAATGTCTTCTGGAGATTTGCTGCTCTAGAACCCCTGGGACAAAGAGCAGGACTTGTGCTGGGAAAGGAGTGTCATCCATTCCAAACTGCCTCAAGTTTTGGGTTGAGATTGGGCTTTTCTGGGTGTTTTTTCATTGTTGTCTGTATTGTTTTATCTATTTTTTGCAGGCAAAGCCTAGGACTGCTGTAGGTAAAAAAAACTGGAAAGGAAGAGAAAGTAAATAACCCTTTTTCTTTTTGATTTATTATGTTCATTTCAAAGCTGTTTCGGTACATTCTGGTTTGCTGTCTTTTAGGTAGTTGGAAAAACAAATTTGGAAATTAGGCAAATATGATTATAAAATGACACACAACTGAGAAACCTAAAATCTGAGGAGCAGGTGAACTGCCTGGAACAATTTACTCGTATTTCTGGCTGATTTCTTAGTCTGACTCACTAAGACAATGTCGTGTCCTGTGACTGAGTTTTAACTGAGGATGTCTGTCTCTCTTTTTTTTTTAATATTTAAGTTTTTTTAAATGTTTCTGGATGCACTCCAAGGCTTTCCAAACCTGAGTGAGACAGAGTCTTGATCTCAGAAACAACTTTGTAGAGGTAAAGGCAGCATTAAAATCTCCACACAAAGAAAATATTGACTGATTTATGAGGGATCCCTGTATCTTTAAATCATCCCTTCAGAACATGTTATGTCAGCATGAAATTTTATGGCAGAAATAGTCAGTTTTAACCCCTTTTAGCTTTTCAAAGCTCAGATAAATCACTTTTGAATTCTATGTGACTCGTGAAATACAAGTGTCAGGCAAGTTAGACTCAAATACTGCTTGTGTTATGGGTTGTGGTGATTCTCATTGCTTATGCCCTGGAATAAGAAATGAATAAATGAAAGATAACAGCTCCCAGTTGTAGCAGAGGTGAGGTACAGGTGATTCAAATAATTCCCATCTTGGATTTATGTTTTTAGATGAGCAATATTTCATGGGATTTTGTGAGGGGGAGGAGAAAGAGAGGCAAAATTGAACAGAAATCCCTGTAGATGCACTGAAGAAGCAAGAAAACACAAAAAGTGAAGTAGAATCCTCAGCAATTATGGAAGTGTTGTGGAAAACTGGGAGTGGACCAAATACCTTAGTGGGACCCCACAGTGCAGGAGTGCTGCCAGAGCAGTGAAATCCCAGGTAATATCCCTGGAATTAGGGAACTGGGGGAAGCTGGGGCAGCTTCCCTTGGTGGTTTCAGGAAGCACTGACTCGATATCAGCATTCATGGGACTGGTCTGTATTTTTTCCTTTGCAATAGTTACTCTATCACAGCCAGGGTTGTATTTCATTAAGATTCCAGTATTGTATTTCATTAAGATTTGCTGTGTAATTAAATTCTCGAGAAGTTGTGCTTCACCCAGTCCTTCTGATACACAGCTGATAGACTTATCATTTGGGATAAGTTTCATATTAGGGAAATGAAATGCTACTGCTTCAAAAGGCTAGAGAAAAAAAGCTCTGAAATTTATTAAACTGTTCTATAATTATTGTTAATTAATGGTGGGTTGGGGTTTCTTTCTTTTAAATTAGCTGTCCTTAAAGCACAAATGTGCATGGATAGGTATTGCATGTTTCTGGAGCCTTTTCAGATTCCCAGCTGCCAACCTCTTGTCTCTGCATGGAGATACTGGATGTCTGAGGGGATGTGGAGTACAAGCTGCTTATTCTATTTCATGGCATTTCTCAAAGATATAAAACATGTTTTCATTCCTGAATTCAATAAACCCCAAATCATTTTAGCTCAAATTGAATTGTTACCATGTCTGTTGCTGAATCATGTGCCAAGGGCGCGACTGGCGGAGGCACTGCTGGATTTCCAGTGGAATTCTTCATCCTGCCTCACACTGACTGATGCTCAGCCATCTCCCAGACCTAAGCCCCAGCCACCAGCCTGCAGCTGGTGTTAGAAAACATCTGCTTCATTCTCCTGTGCAGAAGCACATCTACCAAAGTGTTGGAAGGTTTTGGCTGCCGTGCAGCAGGAATTTGGACAGAAATCTGTTTAATTGAACGTGTTCCCATCAGCTGCCGTGGGCCGTTTATGGGCTTCTCTGGGAGCAGTGCTTGCCAGAGCCTTTAGGGATCATCTAAAGTGGGATGCAGACACCCATCCTGGCTGCACAGGGAACAAACCAGGATCTGGGATGACTCTTCTTTCCAAAACAAATGTGTTCCACCTCATCTCCTTTACCAAAACCACTGTCATCTAATTTTTCTCTTTATTCTGCATATTTTCTCTGTTTTTTTTCTTTTCTTTCTATTTTTTCAACTCCTCCCTTCAAGAAAGCCTCATAGAAAAAGGAGAGATGGTAGAGATACAGAGGGAAAGACCTCAGTGAAAATTGAAAATGGGAAAAAATGTAATCAGCTGATATTTCTTTTTCCAGTTTGGGTGAAAATGAATGTAAAGGAAACATCCATGGGCTTTACCAAATTGAGAAAGTATGTTTTGTCCAAGCTATTTTCATTTAAATAATTTTATTTGCTTTGCTGTGGTTCACATTGGTAAATTCTACCTAATCATCCCTAAGGGCCCAGAGGCTGTGGAATTGAACTTGAATTTGTTTCATGGGGAGCAGAGCTGGAGAGCTGCATCTCTGGGCCAGCCCTACATTTCTGCTCTTACAGATTTCAGGAGCATGCTAATAGGATTAGGTACTACAAAGCTGTCTTGCATTCAGAATTAATATCAGAGGGAGTGTGCTGTGGAACAGAATTTCTTGCAAAGAGCACTGACAGCAGAAGCACAAACTCACTGTGAGATTCCACTGCCGCATCACCCTCCTTGCTCTGAGCTATTCCATAGCTTTGGGTTGCTGCTGTCCCAAACCCTTCTCCTTTTCACATGGCTCTTTCTCCAGAAGATCCCCTTGGGATAGACACTCTGGACCACAGGCAGACCCCCTCATGCAGGGCTGTTGGAGGTGTGGCTGTGTCCTGGGTTGTGATGCCTTGGACTGGCTGTGTAAGCAGCCTGTGCTTCATTTCTGGAAATACCCTTAGCTGGTGAATTTGCAAAAGTCTTGGTTTGTCTCAGGCCAGTATGTTTCCTAAAATGAGCAATACTTTTACTCTGCTGCTCAGCCCCCAGCCTCCTTTCTTTTTATTCATTTTGCAAATTTCTACTGCACTGCAACCAGAAATGTAAAATTACCAAGTCAACATATGCTGGGTTATAAATAGAACAAACATCAAATTCCTGCTAAGGGATACAAAGTTGGGCTTCAGATAATTGTAAACAGGAATTGACTTGAGGTCCAGCCCAGCATCCCCTCTCCAGCTGTGGCCATGGGCTGGGGGAGTATGAGCAGGGCAGGCACACGTGATGCCTCTCCTCTGATGCTTCCCAGGTTCCAGTTGTTTTCTGCTCAGGGACTTTGTGCCAGGAGTGATTTCTGTGTAGATAGTAAGCATGAATAGATTTTCCTTCTGCAAACTTAATCTTCTCTAGCCTTAGGCCAGTGCAGGCTTGTGACATCCACAGCTTCTCTTGTTAGGTACAAAAATCACCTTTGTTTGTTTGTGTTAGACATGGCTCCAGTTTGGTTTAAGGGGTCTTCGTGTCAGAAGTGGAAAATTCCACCAAGAAGCTGTTCCCATCCATGCTGCCCACGTTCTCTGTTTCCTTTCCCCCTAATGATTCTCAGCATTTGATCTGCTGTCTTTTTTCCTTTGCTTGTTGGTAGCGCTGGGCTGACATTTCCATGGTACTGTCCATTGTAAATCCAGGATTTCACTCTCCTGCAGTTGTGGTTGGCTCAGAGTCCATAATTTCATATGTGAGGTTAGGATTGTTTTTCCCACATGCATATTTGACATTTATCTCTCTTGAATTTCATCTGCCATCTCATATGTCATATCATTTCATAAAGTCCTTCTGCAGTTCCTTGCAGTCAGCCTTTGTCCTCATTACCCTGGATAAATTGATATGAGCAAACCTCCTCCCCCTGCTTTCCAAGAGGATGTTGGAGAGTGTAGATCCCTAATTTGGCCAGTGAAGAAGACAGGATTTCAGTCCTGCAGATCTGTGCATCTCCCTTGGTTAATTTTATTCAGTATTGCTTTGATAAATTCAGTATGCTGGGAAACGAATCCATGTGTGTCCTGTTTGCTCCAATGAGTTTTGTTTACAAGAAACCAGAATAAACTATGGCAAAATGACTGCTAACATTTCAGCTTTTGATGTTCATCATGTGTGTGTCTGAGTTGGTGAGTGGGAGAGAAGCAGCAGAGAACAGGGATCACAGAAAAATTTTCCTGAACTGTTTGCAGTTTAATTCTTGTGGATAACATGAAAAGCACCAATACAACCTGGAAAAGGAATGGAAGACTCAGAGGTGTCCCCTCTGATGACTGTGATGTAGGTGACTTGGAAGAAATCTGTCACTGGTGTATTGCACTGCTTTTCAAAATGGGCACGGTTGAAGTTGTAGCAGGAAGGCAAAGACCAAAGAGGATTTGATCAGGTACATGAATATACAGACAGGAGGGGGAACACGGTCCTGTGAAGCTCCTTTGCATTTCTCTCTCCTGCAACAGTAGCTTTTATTTCAGCTAACACAAAGGCTTAGTGGGTTTTGGCAGTATTTCAGGCAAATCTTCAGATAGGGATGAACTGTTCTTGAACCAAATCTCCAAAGGATTTGGCACAAGTGTGCTCTCCTGCAATATGAAATGTAGATTTTTGTTCAGTATTTATATTTGAATAGACATTAATGAATGCCTGAAGAAAATCACTATCTCCACTTTTTTTCTTGCTATTTGATTTCCTTTTGTCTGCTTAATGCTTATGCAGATTGTACTTATTGTACTGGGAAATCCTACCTGGTGTCAGTCTCCCTGCTGGGGCTGGGATGTGCTGAGGGGTAAAGTGATGCAACTGTGACAAAACATTTGCTGATCAAGAGTATCAGTTTCTGTCCTGCCTGTCTGAGGCTGATGCCAAACTGGAGGAAAATCCATCCCTTAATTTGTTGGGTTTACTCTTAATCTTTCCTGTGAGTCTGCTACCAGCACCACAATGTGTGAAGTTGCTCTATTAAGAGGAATAAGTACCACAGAATCATGGAATGGTTTGGGCTTGCAGAGACCTTAAAGCTTGTTTTATTCCACCCCCTGCCATGGGCAAGGACACCTTCCACTATCCCAGGCTGCTCCAAGCCCGATCCCACCTTCCTTTGGACACTTCCAGGGATGGGACAGCCACAGCTCCCACGATCATGTCAGTGGAGCAGTTTCCATCACAGGGTAACAAAACACCTGTGACCCTCTGGGCATGGCTGAGTCAGTAGATTTATTGCTCTTCTGTGTTCTTTAAGGGTGATTTTACCCACCACCTGTCAAACTGTAAGGCCTTGGAACAGATTAGTCCTGCAGAAGGGATGCCCCAAGTTTCCTCCAGACTTTGCACATTGCACTGAGTAATGGTTCTCTATTTAATGAAAAATTGAGTTTGTTTCATTCGCTGTCACGTTTGAAGCACGGGGATATTTTTCCTTCCCTAGGACTGGTTACATTTTAATGCATGTATTCAAAATTCAAGTCCAATCTGAAATGACCTATCAGCTATGATATAGTCAGGGGAAAGCATCAAAACATGATGCATTGAACATATTTTACATTCCTAGCCTAGCAGCATCCTTGAGTTGATTTTATGCAATACATATATCCGATATTTGATTTTGATGAGAGGGGCTGTAGATGCAGATGTACTTCTCTGTGAATATATTTTGGCACTGGTAACACATACATTGCTTTAATTTTGGATGCAGAAATCACGCTGATGATTTTTTTAAGCTGTGATTAGGCAAACACAGCTGAAAGGGTCAGGGAAACTGTCCCTAATGACTTTTTAGAGTTTAATATAGAAGGAAAAATAAATTATTATAAACCAGGCATGGCACAGTAGGTTCCAAAGTATTTCATTGAGTTTAGCAGATGTGGCAGGTTCTCAAGTTATTTATTAATGGACAAGTAAACCTTTTATTAATCTCTTTTTTTAGTTAGACTGTCAGATATGCAAAAATATTTAATTTAAGATTAGCTGTATCTGAGTTGTGTGTCTCAGAAGATATTGCAGCTATCCTCATAGGCTGCTATTTAGAGCTGAAGTGAAAAACTAAATAACATGCAAAAAGTGGGTAATTAGAAGCTGCCTGTTTGCTTCCAAATTTCTAATCAGATTCATTACTCCTGCTTCAAATGGATGGAATAGCTTTTTTTTTCTGCAAAAGTAAAAAATAAATATTTATCATGTCAGAACCATTCCAATATTTCCCTAAGCACATCAGGATTATAAAACAGAACTTTGTAGCTAAAATGAGTCCCTCAATTGCTTCCTGAGCAGAAAGGAAATATGAAACTATCTCAAAGCAGAAGTTATAAAGAAAATTTCATACATCACACCTTATTAACATGCAGACTTCAGAAAGGAGGTTTGAGGATAATTGCAGACATCTGTAAACTCTGGGGCACGCTGTGAACCCTTGGAAACCTTGCAATGAGATTATTTTAGCACAAACCACACCCTGTGGCGCTAACAGAGATTTGATGGAGAATTTTAAAACTTCCCAATCCCAAGAAAAATGTCAACTGGAGAACAATTCAGCTTGTTGAGCCTTGGAGATGAGGTTCCAGCAGATACCAGTCCCTGATCTGCTCACGAGAAATGGACTGCCCAGGAACTGGGATCTGTCTGGGGACTTTCTCCCCCGTGTCCCCCTCCCATCCTTTATCTGCAGAACCCCTTGCCACTGGAAATCCAATTACAGTCAAACAAAGATTCACCTCAGTGCCTTGTGGAAAGCTTTGAAAAATGATTTGCTTAAAGACAGTTCTGTCCACATCGGTCTAGGTGGGGGGCCAGGATCTTCTGAAGGTTTTAATGCCGTGTTGCACCCTCTCCTGCAGCAGGATATTGGCTAATCCTGACACTGGTGTTCATCTAGACCAGTCTCTTTATAGCTACAGGGGCCATGTGGGTCACACTCTGTTTTCTTGTGAGGTTGGCTTAGAAAGCTGACTTCATTAAAATGAAATGTTTTCCCTTTCCCTTTAGTTTTTGGTCTACTTTTCATATTGTGTCATTCCAGCCCCAACATATTCAGGATTTTCTCTACCCTCCATGCATTCCTCTTTTAAAACCCAGCAGAGAGAAAATCACTTTGACTAAAGCTGAGATTTTCACATTAAAAGCTGAGATTGTCCAGCTTTTCGAAGTATGTGATTATATAAAGTATCAAATACTGTAAGAATTGGATTAAAAAACCACGAGGGCTGATATGGAGACAAATGGTAATGAGCAGCAGGAAAAGACAGTGCGTACAAATACAGTAATGGATAGCAAATGTCAAGAGTTCAGCATTCAATTTTATTTCCCTGTTTTTATGAGGTGAATTTTTATTATATATGTCATGGGGATTGTGTGTGTGTGGTTAAGGGAACAGATGAAAAGGTGTCTAGAGGAGAGAGGTTAGGGGTCAGGATAGTCAGAGGAATTTGGGATGAAGAGGACTGGGATGTAGTCAGGGCATGAGTACCAGTAACACATGAGGGATCAGATTGTCGGGCTCTTTGGGATGCTACAGCATTTCTCCAAATTCTTGTTTGTCAGCTCCCTCAGTAATTGCACAGAGTTGATGCTTTGGCCTCAGGTGTTGCTTCAGTGTATAATAGGGATGGATCCAAAACTGTCTTCCTTGCATGGATGCAGAAAAAAAACCCTGAAGAAAACCATAGGTTTATGTCCATGCAGCTTCTCCTTCCCTCCTTGGGGAGCTGGCTGGGAATTTTAGGGATGAGATCTGCTTGTGGAGACTGGGGCTCAAGCATGGTAAGAATTTCAGCATATTGCAGCAAAGAGAAGTGTTTTTCCAATTGAGAAGAGTGTCAGGAAGGCAAAGATGTTCCCCAGCATCCTGCTAAGCTGTAGACTCCACCAGTGAAAAGAATAACGTTTATTCCATAGCTTCAAGTGAGCCATTTTCTAACCTTGAGTTCAGCAGCTGCATTTGCAGCTTGTGCATCCCTGGGCCGTGGGAGCTGTGTCCAGCTGGGAATGCACACAGGCCGTGCTTCAGTCATGCTGTGGCAGCTGCAGCCAGGTACACTGTGCTCTCTGCTGACTTGGTGATTCAGTTTTGTCCTTCTTGTGTTTTTTTTTTTAAGTCCATTCTGCCTTTTTCTTTGTTCTTCTCATCTCTGTGTTCACTGATGAGTGCCACAGTGCCCGTGTGCTGTTGGAGGGTGAGTCAGGAATGGCAGAGCTCCTGCCATACAGACTGACCCACAAACTCTCTGCTGGTTTGAGGGTTAAAACCAGCTTCTGACAAGATGGTGCTTCTGAAGCTCCTCTTGGCCACGTCTCAGCCTCCTGCCCTCTGTTTGGCAACTTCTGAAGTGCTGCTGCCTTTTGCCTGGTTTAGGATTAAAAATGTGACATTCCTGGCCTTCCCTTATCCTGTGTCCCAGTTTATATGGAGCAGGAATGACCTGTGGCTGGTTTGAAAATAGGCTTTAGAGAGGAGGGTAGCAGAGATGCCCTGCAAAGTGATTGAATGTGCTTGGCAGGGAGAATTTAGTCTGGATTTCATACACAGAGAGCCCAGGTAGGGAGAGCTCTTTCCCCAGGTTTGGGACTGCAGTGGTTACACATTGTGGGTTCACTGACCCCTGCACAGCTGGGGAGGTGCTGTGGGAGTATTCCTGAGCACATCCATGCCAGGGCTCTGCAAAGGGCACCTGTGAAATGTGAAACTCTTCTCTGTTCCACCTTGGTGCAATGTTCATTCCTGCTCCTTCTGTGACCTCCTCATCAAATGTGGTCCATTTAAAGATTCACAACAGGATTTGTCTCAAGTGCCAGCTTTGCAGCAGCAGCCTGGTCTCCAAGAAATCAAGCTGTGTGCTGTCTGCTCCATCAGTCATTCCCAGCCTGTGCTGACAGGGAGGATTCAGGATGGAGATTTGGCTGGTGACCAGGCAGCTCAAACATGGAATGGGGACAGGGCTGTCCTGTGCTCTGGGCTCTCTCTGCAAATCCTGGGAGAGAGAAGTTTCCTCTGTTTCTTAAGAAGGTCAACCTGTAGTATTCTAAACCAGTCTTTGTTTTAAATTTAATTTTCTCCATTTTGGGGCTAACATATCTTGAAAATTAGCATTTGATAACAGCAGCAACATTTGGTTGTTGGCTTTTTTTTTTCCTTTTCATTTTTTGCGAGGGCAAAGTTTTGGAATTGACAGCTTTGGCATCCCTTCCCAGCACTCCTGTTGGGGCAGCATTGTGTCTTCACCACCAGCCTCATGGACAACTTCAGCAGAGCCAGACCTGTCATGGTATCTGCTCTTCCCTCTGCTGTCACCAGGACCAGAGACAGGCTCTGTGTGCCACAGGCACCCCATGCTGCAGCTTTACACAGCATTTAGGAGCCTTTCAACAGTCTGGAGCCATCCTGCATGGCTTGATGGATGAAAGGCTTGTCCAAACCCTCAGTGGCTGTTTGGAAATGAATGTGACACGGTGTCAGGCTGTGACACACCGCGTGTGTCACACACAGCACACGCACCAAAGAGCTGCTGTCCCCTGGCACATTCTGTTTGCTTTCACACATGACTCTCTGAAAGAGCAAAAGGTGAAAATGCATCATCATCAACTGATCTTCCTAGCTGGGTGAGAAATATTTCTTCAGTCGTGAGTTTTACAGACTTTTTGTGGAGGTCCCTGGGTTTGGAATCAGGATCAGTGATGGTGTTTGGGAGTGAGGAAATCAGAGCAGCCTTTCAGGGTGGGTAACAAGAAGTGTCACCCAGCAGCAGTAATTGATGCATTAATGTCTGTCATGGGGAGGCAGGGCTCGGATCAGGTAGCCCTGAGACTTTGCAGGGAAAAGCCATCAAACAGACAGTTATTCCCATTTTTGCAGGCCTGTCTACAAAAGCAAATCCTCTGATGTTAAGATCTGCAGTAATTTTGCAAAATCGTTTCCCCTTCCTAAGTGAAAATGAATTAAGTCATACTGTGAGCAGTATTGTGGTCAGTGCCTCGTAATGGAAAAATAGCAAATAAAAATTACTCCTCCAGCAATGATGGGTTAATGTCTTTTTAGTACCAAATAAAATTTTGATCGTTATCCCTGATGTATTTTTTAATAATTGACTGGGATGCTTAATAATGCTATGTCTAATTTAGGAATCCAATTTATTGACAAAACCAGGAAGAAATCGCCATATTAAATAGACACAAAAATCAGTTTAATGCAATTCATGGGGAGGCATTGTAACTTCACAGCAAGCAAAATATAATAAGCACTAATATAACCTTGTAAAATAAGGATTAAGACAAAACCTCCCAGCTTGTCCAGAGTACAGCAAGAGGTGGTATGGAGGCTTGGATGCCTCGGTTCAAAGCCTGGGATTTCTGTGTCCACTCAGAAAAGCTCTGGTGTGTTGACCACTGCTTCACTTTCCACCTGAGCTGCCTCCAGTTCCCTTTTCAAAATACCTTTCCTTCTGTGTACTCTTCGGTATTTTGAAAAAACTTCCATCGTGGCAGGGCTTCTTTCAATCCTGTTCATCTTCAGCAGCTGAGTCTGTTTAGTGAGTTTATTAATTACCATGTTGGGCTCATTAAAGTGAGCACCTCATTTGGAGAAACCTCCTGGGGACTCCAGCAAATACACACGTACTCATTAGACTGAATGTTTTCCACTTGTAGATCAGCATTTTGATAATAAACACTTCATAATCCTAAGGAAAATGGTGCAAGTTGAAAGTTAGAATTTAGTTGAGGATCGGTTTTTTGAGTTTTTTTTCCCCCATGGGCATCAATATGGCTATTAGCTCTACAGCTATGGGTCATCAAACAACCAGCAAAGTAATTTCTCACATGATTTCTGCACTGTGCTTAAAGAAATTCACCTCTTCTGTCCTGCTGGTTCATGCAGCTCATTATAGGACACTTGGCTTGGCTGTTGGCAAGTCAAAATCTGAAGGGCCGTGCAATTAAATGTAGTTCTGAATTTCCTCACCTTCCAGCAAGGGCACAGTAACAGTGTCTGACGTGGTTTTGCACCAGTGGCTGTGCAGTTTAACTCGGCATAGTGGAAAATTCAAAGTCAGATAAAACCATGAATTGGGTAACCTGTAGCTGGCTTTAAAATTCAGATTAACAAGGTGACAGTAAGGTATGGTGGTGCCTCGGCTGTGATGTGTTCGAGGAGGGCTGCATGTGGAAGGATTTTGCAAATCCTTGTGACAGTGACAGGTCAGTGGACTGACAGGTCAGATAAAAACCTGGGAGCATTTTACATTGGGCAGTTAAAATGGCTCTGCTGTGGGTAGAACTGTGCCCATTTTTGGGACTGTATCAGGTTGGCTCATCTGTAGCAGCTCTGCAGTTGGGCTGCAGCTGTGAGATCCCACTCCCCTCCTGCCTCTGGATGAGCTGTCTGTCACAGCCCTTGAGTGCTGGGCTGCTGTAGCAGTTTGGTTAATCCCTTGCAGGGAAATCTACTGCCCCCTTCTTGCTTAATGTTAGAGAAAACAGTCCCAGATGTTTTTGTCTGAGAGGAGGACGTTTGGTCAGGCTGTTGGAGCTGTGATTTCTTTCCCCAAAGATGAGCAGAGCTGTAAAACTGAGCCCCAGGTCACACCATGGATCAACCTTCAACCTCCCTCTTTTAAATTTTAAAGGAAAGGAAAGAGCCTAAAAAGCAGCTGGGTGACTGGAGGCTGCTGGTGGCCTCCTCTGCTCTTTCAAGAGGAAACACTACACCTCCACTGAGCTTCTCTGGGGGCGCTTAAGGCAGAGTTTATTTACTGTGTAACGCGGTGCTTTAGTGGGATTCCTGCCTGCTGCCTAATTAGTTCCACTAATTTATTTGGAATAAGGCTTCCTCCCTGTCTGTTGAATGGCTGGAAGTGGGTTCTAGGAGCCCATCTATTCCCTCATTTAGCCCTTGCACACTTGCAGGATGCTGTGCTCCCTCTGCCAGGCCCGTGCTGGAATAACCATTACCTCTGTGAGGATTTTACCTCAGCAGTGCCCAAAGGCCCTTTGGGAACAATTGCTGCAGGCTTTGTGCAGACAGGAGGTGTCCTGGTCCATTTGGAAGCTGTGTGCTCCTCAGGAGCTCCAGTTTAGGGCAGGCACTGGAGCACAGGGGTTCCTGAGAGCCTGAGATTTTTGTGTATTTAATGTTTCTTCTGCTGCATATCCTGCTGCCCCTTCTCCCTTCCCAACCTTGCTTACTGCCTGCTTATTTATCACCCCTAAAAATGATGCAATTAATTCTATAACATATGCACACTTGTAACTAAGACTCTTTATCTGGAGAGCGATTTGTGCCAAAGCAGACTTGGTACTGAATATTCCTGTGGAAGTTCTGCTTCTCTGGTCTTTTCCATGGACAGCTGGCTGTAACCTTTGGGATTTTAGTAGGTGAGGTGCAAGAGAAGGGATCTCACAGGCACAGGTGTTGCTGCACAGCAGTTGCCTCTTGGCAGCGAGGTTAGGACTCAGCACCAGTGTGAAAAACTTGTGTTTTAAAATTTTAAAAGTTTAATAGTAAAAAAATTGAAGCAATATGAATTTGGACAATCAAGGTTAGGACAATAAGCGACAATAAAAAGCAAAGAATTAGAAACATCTGGGTGCTTCTCTCTCAGGAAAAGCACGGGGAATAGCAAGGGATTAACCCTTAAAAGTAATAGCCTGTTGCATATTCATGATTCAAACACTCCTCTCAAACAAAGGGTGTCTTCTGTTTAATTTCTGGTCCCCGTCTCATCACGTAAGTCAATTCCTTGGCTCCTGAGAGTCCAGAAAGGTAAGGAGGCAATAATTCTTTTCTCGGGATTTTGGTGTCTTCTTGTTGTTATCTTTATGCAAAGAATTTCTTGGTTAACTTATCCGTTCCTTGAGCTAGTTACAAAAAGTATCTTACATCATGTGGTTTCTATTTTAATATTATGCTTTAGCCAAAAAACTCCCCTACATTTAAAAGATTAATACAGCACTACAGAAATGAATACAACATAACTTTCCAACATAACACATACAGTATTCATTCTAATATTTGCGAAGAGCCAATCATATAATATGCATTTTTCATAGTCAGGAAGCAAAAGTGTCAGATCTGACCCTAGGAATCAATTCCTGTGGCAGAATCACTTCCTTCACTTCACCTTTGCCACGTGTGTGCTCAGAGCCAAGAGGATCCACAGACACTTGGAGCTCACACAACCACAAGGATGCTCTTTAATCTGTCCCAGTTTCTCAGAATTTCACATACATTTTCAAACCATTTCCTAGCCAAGAATTGGCTAGGTCATTTTTGTCTGGTCATCCACCTTTTGGCAAAGGAGACTTCTCCCCTTGCCCTGGCCTGGGGGCTGGAGGGCACTGCAGACTGCTCTGCCAGAGCTTAGTGCCTGCGTGGAAGCAGACACGAGCTAATCAGGCTGACACAAAAATGGGCTGTTATTTATGAAGCCAGCCCTTTTCTAACTTTTCCTTTGTTTATGCAGTGTAATTTCAATGTCATCAATACTAAAAGGTTTACCGCTGGGAGACGAGAACGTCCCTCATTCATCCCTGCAATTAAACTTCTTGTGCCCATGGTGGCTTTTCCTTTTAACTGCCTTTTAGGATGAAATCCAGGATTTTAAGAGGTTTCACTGACTGAATTTTTTTAATGGGGACAAGGAGCTTTTGAGGGAATTCAGAAGACTATTTTTTTTTTTCCTCTGCAAGTTCAGGCTTAATTTTTCAGCACAGTCCTTGAGTTCTGGAGTGACTTTGAACAAATTTTTTTTCTATGTCTTACTTTCACCAAATTTCTAACAGTACAAGCCTTATTATTGACTTTAACTGTCTTTAAAGTGTCCAGTGCTGTATGTGAGTTAGCCTGGAGCTGGGTACTCTCCCTGTAACCACTCAGCTGCTCCCTTTCTTTCTCTTGCACAATCTCTGCAGCCTCTGGGATTGTTCTGGAAATGTGTCACACCGTGACAAATATTCTAAGGAAAGAAATCCTATGAAAGAATTGGGAAAGTTTCTGCATGATAATCTCAAGGAGTGCTGTGTGGTGCTTCTGTCATTTGTAGGACAGGAGGTGCTTTTATTCCATGGACAGAGCTCACCACCCTCACAGTAAAGGATTTGGATTCTAAAGATTTGGGATGGAAAAACACCAAAGTAAGTTGTCTTTGGACTCTCAGTTAACTGCATTGTCCCTTTCAGTAGCAGTCACAGATTTTGTGGGTAAATTTTATCTCAAAGATGAACATAAAGAAATTCCATGGTCACTGTGGAGCTGTACTTGTTTTAAGCTGTAAGTATGAAGTTGCAATTGCAGGAGGAGCTGGCATGAATCAACCTACTCTCATTTCAAACAGCTGTTTAATGAGAGCTTCTTGTAAGATCTCCTGTTAAGAATACGCCATAATGAGTATGATGAAACCACCTCGTCCTTGAAAACAAATTCCTTTTCATGGCTTAATTAAAAGTGCTCCTCGTACTTCTGTGAGCATACATGATAGCTTAGGAAAGGCTCTGTTTTAATTTATATAAAGAAGTCTCAATTAAGAACCTAAATAGATAATATGTTGCCTTAATATTATGTAGTGAAAACTGTTATTATTTCTGAACTTCTGCTATCTCCCAGTCAAATGTATTTGTCTTAACAGTTTAACAGCTTTCCCTGAGAGACCAGAGTGACAGCCACGTCCTTGTGTGCTTTTAGTTCTGTCTTAACGTGATGGAGCAGACTGGAGCAACTGACTTAGGCATGGTTTGAGGGTGAATTTTTTGGGGGATCAGTTACAGGTGGCTGAACCTTGTGAACTGTTTAGACCCAGATATTTTTAGGAACAGGCAGCACTAATTAAAGCTGCCTGTTCCATGAGCAGCAGCGCCATTTGCCCAAAATGCAGCAGTAGTGCAATCTGCTGCAGGAGGGGTCTGTGTTAGTGTACAAGAAGCTGGATGAGCAGCAGCTGGGATGGCCAGAGCAGGTTTGTCACCTCTCAGTGAGCTGCTCCTGCTGCCCCAGTGCAGGAAACATCCAGGTGTGGGAGAACAACCCTGCTCCACACCACTGGCAATTCCCACGCCTGCTCTTCTTGCTTCTCGTTTGCCCCAGTAAAACATCGCTCTCTCTTTGTAGTTTCCTTGTAAGATGCTAATTAAAGGAAGAAATGTTGGTTTGAGAGAAAACTGCTAAAGTGAGTATTGTAAAAAAGCAACTGTTTCTTTGCATTCGTCTGAAATTGCTGTGCCCTTGGGAGAAGCATAAAGAAAAGAGTTCCCCGTGCAGGGACTCCCGGCTGTGATACCTGAGGAGGAGGGGACAGGAAAGCAGATTGTTTTTGTACTGCTTCCTTTGTGGGTGTCTCTCCTGATACACTGAGAAATCAGTGAATAAATTGCACTGAAATACATTAGAACCTCAAAAAGGGATCTTTTAAAAAGAGGAGTGAACTGTTGAAAGAGGGTTGCTGGTTTGGGTGAAGAGGTTTATTGCTCTTTGGGAAATGCCCTGTGCTCTGGCCTGGCCTTGGGTATGGATTTTTGGGGGGTTATGGACAGCTGTGCTGAGCAGTTACCTGGGGAAGAATTCAGAGTTATGGATCCAGCTAGTGAGGAATAACCTGAAGCTCCCTGTGTAAATGTAGTCCTGCCACAAAGATATTGTTCTGTTCCTCTTTCCCTTCTGTGTCTTGTAGCTGCAGCGTTCTGATTTCCCAGCAGAAGGCACATTTAGAGTTTGGACAGATGTGTTCTCATGTATCACATAGTGATTTCTGGTGTGTCTCCTGAATGATCAGGCTGATACCTTCATGGCTCATCCTTTGCTTTCCACTCAGTTTACAACCCTGACCTTCTACTTTCAATTCCATCAGTACTGCGGGCTCTAATTTTTACTTTATTTAGGTTTTCTTGCAAATGTCTATCCCACTAAACAATTTAGGTGTGATATGTCTTTCTCAACTCTGCTTCACACAGAGCTGCTCCCTGTCTTCTCTCGGTGGGATGTTGCAGAAGGATTTGCTTTCATGCTAGGTGGGAGATCAAACCCTTCAGCAGAAACTGCCCTTGGTAGCATTACTTGAAAGTTTTATTAATTGCTCATTGATGGTGCCTTGGTTTGCTGTTATTCTGTTGTTTTCCCTAAAAAGAGGTGTATTTGCTGTGCTGAGTGATGTTCATAATTGCCCCCCTACTTTGCCAAAACGCCACTTGTGAGAGGCTGAGAGATTGCAAATGTCAAGCGTGGGACCCATGAGGACAATCTACCAGTCACTGCTGAAATGATTTGAACTAGTGAACTCTTGTTAAAACTGTTAATTGCTTTTTTAAAAACACTTAATGGAAATTGCCACATTTAAGTAGCCCATAAAACCACGATGACACCAGCCTTAATCAGGTGTCACAAAAGCACATCCATTATAAGCTACCTGGCCTGAAAACTTTGACGATGGAAATCAGTTGTGACAGCCTGGAGTTTACAGTCCTGCATCTCTCTGGAAGAGGAGAATAATTTATTTGTTTTACTTATGAAGAGACTCCTCTCTGAACTGCACCTTTATGTGCAATAAAACTTATGGAAAAGAATGACCCCAGGGAACTCAGAGGTCTGTAGGATAAGGTAGTGCTGCCTGGTTTTGAATATTTCATACTGGGATATGCTAATTTGTTTTGTGACCTTGCTGCAGACTCAAAAACACCATGGATAGCTCACTGAAAACCACAGTGCTGTGTTTTTCCAGGGGTGTTCTGTTGATTCCAAAAGCCAAAATGTTGCAGGGAGGAAACTCTGGTGCTGGGCAGTGAAGTCCTGCATATTTTAGGTAATATAGTTACTTGGGGCTGGATTTTAAAGAGTAACACATATTTATGGGACATACTTTTTTAAAAATGTTAGCTATAAATCCCTCTGAAAGCTTAGGTGGGCACTTTATTTGTGAGGATACTGGGAGGTTTGCTATTTGCTTCTTTAAGCTGCCTGCCAATTCTGATAGGGGGTGATGTAGTGAGAATAACCACACTTCTTGCCTGGATCTGGGATCCAGGATTCCCTGGAAAAGATCTTTGGAAAGAAGAAAAGATGGGAGCAAGCATTGGTTCACGTGTGAGAGGAACATTTCTGTTGTGTGTGCCCAGGTCAGGCTCAGCCTCGGAGCTGGGACGGGGTGTGCTGGGCTCCCTCCTGCTCCCCGTGAAGGCTGCTCCTCTCCTAAATCTTCCCAAAAAAGAGGTCATCAATGGCTGTGCTCCTCAGCAGTCTCAGAAGAGGCCTAAAAACAGAAGTGGCCCACTGGAGTGACACACTTTCTAGCCCACTGCCATGGGTCATTTCAGGTCATGGCAGCTTAGCAGGGCCTTGCACTGAACCTTACAAACCTCTTCTGCTGCTCAGGGTGTTGTTTGCTATCCAGCCCCTTGCATTTTCACATATCACACTCACATATTTTATTATACATTAAAAAAGAAAACATCTGGAATGGCTGTTGACTCTAAGAACTGAACAGAGCTGTGCTAGCAGCAGTTTTGCCAGAATGGGATGTTTTGAGTAGGGTGTAGTGACAAACTCTGGTATAAAAATGCTACAAATCACCCATCCCAGTGTTTCCACCTTCATGTCATGTGGAGTTTCTTTAATACTATGATGGTGTTCGTGTTTTCGTGCTCCTTAAAGTTTTATACTGGCTCTTGCCATAAGGTAACTTCAGGATATAACCTTAAATTCCAGTGATCTCCCTGACAGACTTCACAGAACCCTTTCACTTCTTTTGGGGTAAAAGTTCACTTTATTAAACCAATTTAATGTACTGAGTGTGCAGAGCTTGGGAGGCATAAGGAAGTACTTTTGCTGCCAGTATCCTGAACTTTCCCAGAGCTGCTGTGAAGCAACTCCTTACCCCTGTGAAAGCACATAAATAAAAGTAAATATGAAATAGGAAATGGTAAGTCTTTATTGCACTTGTATGATATTTTGTAAAACCTTATTTACCTGTGATCCTGACATTTGGTAGTATTATTACTTTTTAAAATATAAACTTTGAATAGTGCAGACAGATTACCAGCAGAGCTAAAGGTAATTTAAGATGGAATATTTACAGTGGAACTTGAAAATATTTTTTTTTTTTTGAGGTAGCTGTTCTAAAGGAAATGGTCTTAGTCTTCATTCTCCAAAGGGAGTTTTTGTCTCTTCTAGTCAGGGCAATAAATAAAGGTAAAAGAACCACCACAAAAATATCTCTGTATTATTCATTTGCCAGAAACAGCTACTCAGGATAGTACAGGTATGTAAAATTCTCATTATTCACCAAACATATAAGGATCTGCACACATAAGTAATGCAGCTGGGCCCACACACCTGAGATCAGTGGCAGGTGTGAACCAGGTTTTGATTTTTAAAACTAAAATATGTCTGGCTCAAGGCATCCCTTCTTTGGGGGTCAGATGGGGAATTCCTCTGTTAAGAAATCAATGTAGGGTGTAATGACATACATGCTTTACTTTTGGTATGAACAGGAAAAAGTTCCTGTTGCAATTCTTGGCCCAAAGATTAAAGGCTGCAATCAGAAATGTAACAAAAGCCTTACGAGTCCCAGTCCCTGCTTCTGCAACCACATATCTTTTCACTGTGGGTATCTTTAAAAATTAAGTGTACAGAAGAGAGGTGAAATATTACCAGTGGATCATTTACTATATCCCAACAGTTCAATCATCAGTGTTGGAAAGTCAATATTATATTAACTTCAAACTAGTCTCTACTGTAGTTCTCCAAAATGATGGAAATTCAGAGGTCCTAGTTTTCTAGCTGTGCATTTGGCTGCTTATGAAATGTCATGGAAAAATGATGTTTTGATAAGAGATCATTCCTGCTATTCTCCCAAAGGCAGCAGGTCTGGGTTACATCAGGTTTGCTTTCAGAATAGAGTTTACTACAAAGTATGTCATATAAATTAAAATAATATTGACATAAGGTGGCCAGATAAGGAACAGGGCTCGATGATTCCTATTGGAAATTCCTTGAATATTTCTCAAATTGAATGTCAGCAATAAGTTCTGAATGTCTGTCAACAGATGACTTCCCAGAAGGTGTTTGTTTCCTGTCCTGACTGCAGTGGAAGATCATTACCTGGGATATAGATTGTTTTGTCTGTATTCTTCCTGCTGCCACCTAATTGGCATCTATAGAGTGTTTTAACACCTGGATTAACAAAGACCTTTGTCTTCCATTTACAGAAGATAAAAAAGGATTTGAGATTTTTAAACTAAATATATTTTACAGTATGATAATAGGTGAAACTGCTTCCTATCATATAAAATACAGTCAATTTTTGCTAAAAGCTTCAGGGGCTTCCCTCCAGCCCTTGGTCACCTTCCGTTAAGCAGCCTGGGAGTTTGCCAAGGGAGCTGGAAAATCTGAGTTTGATCCCCAAACTGCTGGATCCCAAACCAGTGAAATAATTTTGTGGAAATACTGTAGCACATCAGCACATGGCAGGTGTGTACGTGGTGGCTTTGTTTAAATGCTGTGGGTTTTAGTCTGTGTAGATCTGTGTGAGTCCCAATCTGCATTTCTGAAGGCTGATACCTTGCTAATGTGTGATTCCAGTATTTGTACAGTTCACAGGAATCCTTCAGGGGTTTATTTGCTCTGTGTTCATCTGGGATGGAGTGAGTGTACCATGTAAAATAATATGTCAGCTCATAAACTGCATGTACAGTGATGAAATGTGAGCTCGTTTCACTTTTATCACAGGACCTTGAATCAGGCTTGTTCTGCTGCCAAGTCCCCAAACAGCTCCTTGCAATGTGCCTGGAATTCAGCGCTCTGGAATTGTGTATTTTTGGTGTATCCTTTTGTGTTCTGTCAGACTCTGGTGCAGGGGACTGGTTGTTTCACAGATGAGAGCTGGGAGGGATGCAGCCAGCACAGCTGGGCTGCTGCTGCGTTTTGGGTCCTTCCTGAGGAGCTCAGGAATGTCCCCAGACACCAGCAAAACTCTGTAATCTGTGCTTCCTGGGGCAGTCTGGACTGTTTGGGCTTCCTCTGCCTGCTCTCGTGGTTGCTGGATGTGCACATTGATTTTTGTGCTTTTTCTCAGCTCTGTGCTCCTCTGAGCCTCATGAAGCGCTGTGACGTGTCCTGTGAGCTGTGAGCTGTGATGGGACATGGTACCTCAGAATGGAGAGGAGAGATGCCAGCAGGGTTCCTTCTCTTCCTGCTCACCTGCAGAGCTCTGCAGGCAGAAGGATGGCTTCTTCCAGCCTCTGCTTCAGGGAACTGGTTTTAATGAGCATGATGTGCAGCGTGCCCATTGTGCGTGGAGTGGAGATGTCACAGGAGTGTGCACTGAAGAGGTTTAGGGAATTTATGAACTTGACTCACCCACAGTGGACTTAGTGGGGAACGTAATTCCTTTTACTTTTTCTGTTCCAGTTCACAAAATGACTGCTTAAATCCCAGCATTCTCTCCCAGCTCTGAATGCTGTCTGTTAAATCCCCTTGTCTTGCTGCTGATGGCTGCAGTGTTGGACAGCAACTGTTGCTGCAAACTTGGTTTTTTTTCCATCTTCTCTCACCATCTCTTCATGAACTGATCTGCTGTGACTATGAATATTTTTTGACTCTCCCATGCCTCTTTTTTTGTTGGCAGAGTAATACTTGTCTTCTCATAGGTTGCTCCTTTGCGAGACGGGATGAATCACGCTCAGAGCTGTCGTGTGCTCTGGAGGAGCTACTTGTTATTTGTGCTCTTCATATCCTTCTGACAGCTTGTCAAGGAAGAGAAGTTTTCTTTTATTTTCTTTTCCCTCCATCGTTGTTGACTAATTAGTAGCCAAATAGACAGCATTTGTTTTTGTGATCAGACTGGTGGTAATTTAAGGGTTGGATGCAATCCAGAGCTCTGGGACCAAATAATGAACTTTGGGTGTGGTTAGGTGAGGATGTGACTTGGAGTGGGAAATTTTCCATCCATGGTGAAGGTTTCTGTATTCTGGACTCAAAACAATCATGATTATGATTGAGTTTTGAGCTGTCATTTCAGCAGTTCATGTTAGTTCAAGATGTCATAGTCAAGAATCAGGGGGGATTGGTCTGAAATTTTGCATCTGACTCTGATCTCCTTTGTTTGTTTAAATGAGAATCAACCAGGGCATTACAACTGAAGTCCCTGAGCAGAGGTGTTCGCTCCTTAAGATGACTGGTTGACATTTAAACTCCATGTGACTTTCTGAGTGACAGATCACCCTTGTACTTGGTGTGTTTCTTTGTACCTGCTCCAAACAGGAAGGCCACTCTCAACCAAGGGACCTGTTTGTCCAAAGGAGTTTAACAGCCACACGTTTGTGTCCTTTGGAGAGTAACCAGGGCCCTGGTTTTTCAGCCAGTGATTAATTGCACAGAGCAGTAGGTGGCACACAGACATTTTTCATACCTAACACGTTCTGGAAGGGGGGACTCATGGAACTGCACATCCTGTACCTCCCTGACACAGCCACGATGGAGAGCAGACCTTGTTGCTGGCAGCTTTCCTGATCCACCTCACCTCATGCGAGGAGACTCCATCACCTTCCCACAGTGGGACCAGATGTCCCAACATGCAGTGTAATATTGCAAAGAAGGGAAAAAATGAGGTAAAAAGCTCTGAGAACTAATCTCTGTTTTGTCGAACAGTTGGAGAGCTCCTGGCCATGGCATCTCAAACCTGACAAAATTACCCCAAAGTCACTGATTTCACATTCCATTTGGCAGTAGAAAACCTTCCAAAGCATTCAAATTCTGCTTTCCTTCATCAGCTCCATTGGGAGGTGAAATAATTCCGAGTAAGGGATTTCTGTGTTTCACTCAAGCCTGGGAATGATTAGCCATTTTTCTATAAGATTCTTTCTTTAAAGTTTTCCTTGTCTTTCTTCCTCCTGGCTGTGCTTGCAGTGCACTGGCACGTGTCTGCTCCAGTTTGATGAGGACCAACCATCTTTGGGAGGCTGGTTTAGAGTGAGACCTTTGCTGTATAACTCTCATTAATGGCAGGAGAAAAGTATTTGGGAATTTCATCTCTGTCCATGGAGCTGATTATCCATCCCAGGCTGCTGCCTTGGGGACAGGCTTAGACCCTGCAGCCTTAATGTGTGTGTGTATCAAACACAGCTCTGCCAGAAGGTAGCAAGGATGTTTGCTATGCATTATTTATGGAATTCAAAATGCATTCTCTTAAACATTACTGTGGACTGTGCACTTTTTTGCATTGCAGCTGGAAACATGGGGATCTCTGATGTTTGGGAGGACTTGGGCACTCACACAGCCTTGTGCCTTGCACAGGGCAGGACCATGAAGCCCTTTGAGGTGCTTAAGATAAGCAATTAATAGTTTGTCTATTGGAGTTTAAGTTTCAGTGAGGGAAGATTAAAAAATAGCTGTGCAAAAACATGAGTATAGCATAGCAATTATAGAAAGGTGTTTTATTGTCAGACAAAAAAATCATACAATGTTTTATTCTTTTTTTTTCATAATGAGATGTACAAAGTGTTCTTTAACAGATGTGATGGTTTCCCAGGCAGGGTGTGTTTATCCTGGTCACTAGGCTTTGTTCAGAGGTACAAATTTGCCCTTAAAACTGTGTTGTCCCCACAGGGTATTGGAACACATGGAATTGGTGCATGCATGGAATTCCACCCCTCCTAACACCCTTCTCCACAAGTGTTCATCCACTTTATCATTTGTATACACAAAAAAGACAGAATCAGGTGGACCTTTTTTTAAATTTTGATGAAATAATGGTTCATCCAAGCAGAATGTTGTTTCCAGTGGGAATGGAGAGGCTCAGTATCTCCCTCACCACCACTCACCTGCACAGATTTAGGTGAGTTTTGAAGCCTTATGGTGCTCTCTGCAGTGCCTGGGCTCTCCTGTCTTCTTGATTAGCCTGAAAATGTTGTCTGAGAGCCAAGCTTTAGGCTGTGCACTGGCTGATATATGGTTGAGCTCAACCAAAGACAGATTTATATTTGTTCTTGCAAATTTAGGGCTTGTTCCCATGCCTTTTGTAGCTATCAGGAGGACTTTGGGGTGTTGCTCATTAATGATATGCATCATTTATAAGGCAGGAGGATGAATTATATAAATTGCTGGCAATCTCCAGCCAGCATTTTCCGTGTGGATTTAAAAGTCTTATTTTTCCCTGGATATTTCATCCCCACCTACCAAGAGGCGTGCCTGGAGTGTGCCAGGGATGGCCTGCATGCAGATAATGTACACAATAGCTTTCTTATTCCCAGGTAATAAAGAGGAATGCATCAGCACATTGCAGGCATTAAAATGTATGGTTTCTCTGTGGCCTTTAATGAGGGCTTGCAGGAGTTCCAGTGCTCTACAGAAAATATTGGATTTTTCTTCTGCTTTCTTGCAGGGCCCAAAGGGACAGGAGGAATTTGCTGTGTATGTGTTTTGAGGAGAACAAATTTAGGATAATCAGGTTTTTTTCACTGGTTTCTCACACACACCCAAACCTGGAGCTGGGTAAGCTCTTTAGCTATGCATCATTCCTGTGCTGGTGCCTGGAAGAGGTTAAAGTCCCTGTGTCCCTACTTAGCAGCTGGAATTAGCCATAGGTGTGTTTTCCAAAGGCAGCCACTCTGCCTGGGTTTGGTTTGGTTCCCAGGACTGTGTAAGCTTGCACAAATGTTCTTTTAGATATGACAGTAAATCAGCTTTAGTTGTTTATTTTCCTTTTACATTTATTATCTATAAATGTACTAGCCAGTAGGTTTTCTGGCTGCAGTTAGGAGTGAGATAGGAGGATTGAAAAATGTTCCCAGAAGGAGCATGTGGGATGGGTAATTGTGATTGTTCACCCTGGAAACCTGACTCTGAGCTTGTCTTTTCCAGTCAAGGAACAGATGCACTGTGTGACTTACGTCTTACCGGATCCACTTTGGGATCTTGCACAATCAAACACTTGGAAACCTGTCACAGACTAGGGGAGCATCCACAGGAGGTATTTAATGACTGATTTCAGGTAGTATCCAGTGTCTGCTGCCATAAAGTCAGAACACTCATGAATTGTTCTCAGACATTTTTGGAGAAAGAAAAGCAGCTGATGCACTTTAGCTATTCCTCACCCATCACTTGGGTGGAGCTACATCTGGAGACAAGTCTGGGACACTACCACAGAATGGGTCACGTTGGGAGAGACCACAGTGGGGTCACCTGGTCCCACCTCTCTCCTCAAGCAGGGCCATCCCAGAGCACAGGATTGCATCCAGACAGTTCTGGAATATCTCCAATGAGGGAGACTCCACACCCTCTCTGGGCAACCCCTTCCATTGCTTGGTCACTGCACAACAAAGAAATTCTTCCTCACATTCATGTGGAGCTCCTTGTGCCCCAGTTTCTGCCCATTGCCTCTTGTCCCATTGCTTGGCACCATGAACGTGGATTTTTCAGTGCATTTCCCTTTGTTTCTGCATCCACATCTAATGGACTGTGGCATGCACACCTTTTCAGTTCCTCCCTCTTGCTGGATAGAGCACATTCATATCTTCCCAAAGAGGGGCTTGGTCAGGCTTAATCCCCCTGAGAAATGGTGACTGTGAGTGCCCTTTGCATCTCACCTGACTGTCACGTTCCCCCTCCAGCAGCGCCGTTTGTTTTGGGACATCTGCTCCCCTGTGGGAAGGTGGCAGCAGGAGACAACATGAGATCAGTTAATGATTGGAAGTATGTTCAGGCAATCTGCCAGTCTGAGCACTCAGCTCATTCTCCTTTTTTTAACTTGTCAGGAATTCAGAGTAAAAATATTGCGGCGAAGAGGATCATCTAGAAAAAGCAGCATGTTAATTACAGGAGGCAGTTTCTTGGCTATCAGTTGCTGTCCTGCACAGAATAGCTTGGAGATGTACATTTTTACTGTGGGAAGACATTAAAATCTGGAGCTACTGGCTCTGCTTCTTGCTGTTTGTTACTGCTACTGCCATTCAGTGAACTCTCTAACAAAGATTTTTTTGGAGGCTGTAGACTGGAACCCCAGTTTTCTCCATATTCTCTGTCCATTTATCCCATTCTTTGACCATCAGATAAAATTTCACTCCATCAGGTCAAATTTTCAAATGTTATCACAGTTTTGTGTCCAAATACCTGCTAGGTTTTAGAAGTAGCTCCAAGTGCCAGGGCTGGAAGTGAGGTACCCCTGTCGTGGGATTGATGTTTTGTAACATATCACAGGGGAGAAATTACAGCATTTCAGAAATCAGGCCAACATTTATGGCTTATATGCCAAGATGTGTTAAAAATATGCAAATCCATAGAAAAAAAAGAATTCAGGAGGTTGAAAATCGAGCCCTTTGTATAAATTGTCAGGGTAGCATCAGATCTGTGTTTGCTGAGTGGCAGTCTTTGTGTGACCCAGGGCTCCATACCTATACAGCACATACTTCAGTTCCTGGACAAGTTTTAATGTCCTGAAATTAAGGATGCAAATATAAACCATGATGGGGGCAGTGGGGCAAAGGAATTGATGTTTTTTAGTCTGCAGTGTCTACTTTGATCAGTTTGCTGCTTCTTTTTAAGCCTCAAATTCAGTTCAATCAGCAAAATAACAAACCCTCCCTCACTTCGAGCCAGCTGTTTCCCAAATGCTACAAGTGGAGGGTTTTACCCTGAAAGATGGAGAAAGACCCTGCAACGACCCCAAAAATACAGTTGTCTGCTCTCAAGTATGCTTGAAAAGAGCTCGGGGATTCCAGTGATGGATGACAGTATACAAATCTCAAGTAGCTTTGCTTAGTGTGTTTTGTGATATGATATAGGAGAGATAATTCTTACCCAGTGTCTTTTAAAGGAAATCCTGAGGGTGAATCAATTACCTTTCTTTTCTGAATCAATAGAGAGGGGATGTATTGCAGTTACTTCAGGCTTTTGCAAGTGCTCGAGCACAAAGGATGGCTGTTGATGATAACCACTGCAAAGAATGCTGTGCCATTTTTTTTCCTCTTCCTTCTTTTAAGGACACTGCAACCCCTTCAGTTCACACACTTTATCATTCCCAGTCACAATCTTTTCTCAACTAAGATTTAAGAGTGAGAGGAGGAAGCAAGCTCTCCAAACGCACAAAACACGCGCTGAAACACGGCTTGGAGTCCTAATGGCAGCACTTCCCCTTCCCAAGGCTCTCCAAAGCCTTGGCATTTGTGAATTTTGCCTCCAAGGACATCCAGATTTAGGAGATGGAGTAAGGAGACATGGGATATGAGCTGCCACAGTGATGCTAGTGAAGTTTAAATCAAGTAGTTGAGGATCAGCCGAGGATAAAAAGACAGATTTCTGTTATGTCTGAAAGTAAATACCTTTATGTTTATTGAAATATATTTCTGTATATCCCACCACAAACTTTTGTTAAAAAAAAGGTAAAATACTGCTGTAGTCAGACATCATATTTTAAAATTGTCTGGTAACTTATTGCCTTCATAAAGTCATTATTACACTCTCAAAAGGGTATTAATACGTGTGTGCAATATGATTTAGCAAGAAAGCTTCCTGAGTGGAGCCCATATGGTAACCTGAGAGTAGTTAAATAGTAGGAACACAAAATGCCACGTGGTCTGTGGTTCAAGTTCTCATAAAAGGTATCTGAAGACAAGTGAGGACACATTTCCTTTTTCTCCATTTGCATCTCTCCAAAGATCCAGTTACATCTGAGGGGGCTGCAGAGGTCACTCTGATTATCTGTGTTGTCAGGCTGAAGAATGTGGGGAGATAGGAAAATGGAAACTGGATGAAAAAGGAAGACTTCTTAAGCTCAGTCTGCCTTTTGTGCCTGATGCCGAGGTCCCAAGAGGGCAAAGGCGGTCTGAGGTGACTGAGAACTGCACTGGGCTTTTCTCTCTGGTTCCCTTGATCAGGAACCACCTTCCTCCTCACAACTGAGAGGAATCTAAAGGCACTGCAGAGACAGGGAGGGGTCTGGCCACAAACACAAACCAGCTCTGCCTTGATGCAGAAATGGATTAACTCGTAAGAGAGGGTTCTGCTCTTTGCATTTTGTGGCTCAAATAGCAACAAATTTAAAAGGAAAAGGAGCCAGTGTGAACCTTCCTGATGTTGTGGCTGTAGCTCCTGTATACCCCCCTCCACTGTTTTGAGCAGCACCCCCTTGTTAGCTGAGAGCCCATGGCCCATAATCAGTTTTATGCAGGTCTTTAATGAGTGGGGCGTTATTAGTGTCCAAACTTTCAGTTTAAAATAAATTCAAGGAATGTCAGTGACGCTTTCTCTGGGAGTCAGAGACGTAATATTCCCTCTACAAAGAGCCTTTTTCTGCCCTGGAATGTAGCATTTATCTACAGGTAGTTCAATAATAGAAACAGGTTAACAAATTAGGTGGAATCCAGAAAAGAAAGATGATTGTGTCTGAAAGGGAATTTTCTGGGCGAATAACAAAATAGTTTTGATATATTTCATTTTGATGGAAGACCAATCAGCTTAAAAGGGGCAACTACCAACAAAAATGTTTCAAGGATATTTAAGGTACAGGAAGGGCTTTTTAGAAAAGTTATGTGTGTGTAAAGTACTGACAGGGATATAAATGAACTCTGTCTGGAAAAGCTGGATCCTAGAAGTGCTGTGAACACCAAGTAAAGTAGCCTCAGATACAGCTGCACCACAGGGGTATTTATGAGTTTGAGCTGAACCATGTTCGAGTGCCAGAGCTGCTTCTAAAGCCCTGAACAGGACCTTAATCACTGAAGGTAAAAAATAAATCTGTACTGTGGCTCCGTGCACTTGCACAGGAGGTGGAAATGCGTTTCTCCCAAGGTATTTCTCTCTTCCCTTTTGCTGGGAGGGTTCCCTTTGGAGAGGAGATCCTGCCAGTTTTCTTTTATGTTCATTTCCACTGAGTTATTCCCCTTGGTTTCTCCTTGCATTCTTGGAGGAGAGAGAAGCAGTTTTCATACCTTCAGGGTGTAAAATCTGGCTCTGCTGGGGTGGATGGAAATTTTTCTTTGACTTAAAGGCGATCAGAATTTCCTCCTCAGAGGCCTCTTAGGAAAACCAGATGATTTAATCTGAAGCATTGCACGTTATGAGGATCATACATAAAAGAACAACATTAACCTCGGTGCCACATTCAGAATTATTTTTGATAGAAAATGAGCAAAATTTTATAGAGTATTTTCAAGGCCTCCTCAGTAAGAGAAAATATTACAGATGATGAAGAGAAATAAGAATTACAGATTGAACTACTGAAAACCTCTTTTTTACACTGTCTCTTTAATTAGAAAAAATGAGCCTAACCAAGATGTATATCATCATTGATTTTTATAATAAGCTTTTAAAGCAAACATACGTGGTGTCACTGTGCTATTTTATAACATACACTGCTAACCATTTATTCTGTCATATAACAGTTCACCAGCAGACATATTTTATTATTTTTTCTGTGTAATAAAAAAAGATAAAATCAATACCTATTATATGGCATACCTTCAAGGTTAAAAAGTACTAAATCTTGATGCTAACATCTTTCCCTGTATGCATCAATTTAGAGCAATATAAATTCAATACAAATACATTTTCTAGCTATATGATTAAATCTAGATCAAAAGTAAAACAAAGGATTTGGACATTTGGAAACTGAACATCAAGAAACTGTCACTGGGCCGTGTATTTGTGTTAAATTTTACAGGAAATCTAACTATGGAAGCTTGAGCAAGCAGGTACAAGGACCAGATATTATTGGAAGGAAAGGTGCTGTGATTTCCCATATTGGGGTGTAGTTTTTGATACAACAGAAAATCATTTGGCCTAATCAGGTGCCAATTAAATAGCTCTAGAAGTTCCACACAAAACTGGAGTGCTTTTCCCTGGCCCTGTGGCTGGCAGTCGTTTTGCAACAATTACAGAGTACACTTAATTTAATGATGAGAAGCTTCAAAACAGAGGAAGTGCAAATGGAAGTGTCAAAGCCATCAGCACACTCCTCTTTGCTGGGTTGTAGCTGTGACTTGAGGGCCAGAGTGGGAAGCAATGGGATAATGTTGCAGCCCATTACTGTGCACTTTGCTTCAAGGCAGCATCAAAAGAAGAAACTCCAACACTTATCTCTGCTTATTATGAGTTATTTCAAGATCCAGAGTGGTAGTTGTAAATGAGGAAGGACATGGTGTCTCTGTTTTTTGTTAAGCAACTGAAGCTTTTGGCTCTGTGACACAGTGATGGGTGTGTGGCAGGTGTGAAGCCAAGGACACTTGGTGGTGTAACACACTCTGTGTGCACTTTGCATGGGTTTCGTTCAGAGTTAAGGCAGAAACCTTTTCTATTCCTTGCTGCTTTTTTATCACTCAGCAATTAATTGTGTGTTGAGATACTTATGAATATGCAGTGCCTGTTTCCTGCCTGGGAGCAGGCTTCTCCTGTCTGCCTTGGAAGCACTTGCACGGAGTTAAATAAGCAATAGTTTAAACTCCTTGTTCAGAGCAACATCCTTACCATGCAGAATGCAGATGGTGCTGGAAATGCTAATGAACAGATTCATACTTATGGGATAAAATTCTGCCCTTGGGCTCTAAATGCTGATGGGCAGGAGGTTTACCTGGGTGCCATCCCCGTGAGGAGCATCACCCCTTGTGTTGTGATGCTCACAGGGAATGAAGTCAACTTCCAGTGCTGAAGACAAAAAGGAGCAGCTAGCACTGAATGCCTCTTATCCTAAGAGTCTTCTGTTCCTCTCTGCAGCTGGATAAGAGAGAGAACACAATTATTAAATGTGAGGTTTTTTCCCCACTTAGCTTTAGAGCTGCTCTCTAGAGCAAGTTCAGGTAACAGCTTTCACCTGGAAACATCCTTTCCTTTGCTTTCAGTAACAACTGGAAAAGTTCTTTACTTACTTACACGACTTTGTCTTAACACTAAATTCTCCTCCCAGCTGACTTGCAGGACTCCCTGGAGCAGAATAGTCCATGTTTTCCCAAATATCTGTCAGCTGAAACACCTATTCTGAGAGGTGTGCCTGGACTTCTGTCAGTCAGATGAATTCATGGATGTTGCATATTCTTTTCAATTATTTGGACATTGCAGAAGGATTCCCTATTGTGAGATGAGAAAATTTCTTTGAGAATCTCCATGCCAGTTATGAAATCATCACCAAGCTCTGTATTCCTTTGAAATATGCATTTGCCATTAACTGTATCTCTTTCTACTGACAGAATTTGAAGGAAGAATTTCATGGGCTATCTAATACTTGTACTGTTGCTTTTCTTTTTTTTTTTTGAGGGCAGCTGTGTAGTGAACCAAATAATACACCACAGGCACCTTCTTTGTACATCATATATTTACTGGCTTTATTTTTAGACAAATGTTTTCCAGATAAAACAGCTTTTTTTGGCCTTGGTTTAAAACATCTTGAGATAATTCAGCTTGCTTCTTCCAAATATTGCAGTGAACATTAATAATAAAATACAATTTATGAAGAAATACATGGGTTTGGGGCTTTTAAAAAATAATTTAGTGTAGAAATAAAAGGCTAGCAGATAGATTAATGTCTTACACGCTAAGTGTAAGCTGGAGAGACATTTCACTGGCAAGCTGTAAGCTTCTGGATGCAGAGGATTATAGGGAAATGCTCACACAACCTTAGCAGCATTACAAACAGCAATGCCACAATGAACAGAAGAGCCTCATTGCAGCGATCTAAAGCCACTGCTGTTTTCTTTAAGGCAAACATTGTTTTTATGCCCTACAGATAAATCCCATTTTAAGCTTTGATCAAAGCAAATACACTCACTTTGAGGCTTTGGGCAGATGTAAATTGCTTTGTTATACACATGCATTTGCATACATTTGCAAGGAGACTCAGTCTACATGTAATGGTGCCTTTTATTTTTGACAGAGCGCTGAAATTCAAATAACCAGTGGTTTTCTGCCACGGAGAAGGCAAAAGTTTCTCTGCAGAGGAAATAAATAACACCAGTGAAGCAGTGCTGAGGTATGCACAGAGCTCTGTCCTTGCCAGAGAAGGGCCAGGCAGGCCCCTGAGCATCAAGAATTGTTTTATTTTATCTATTTTGCTGTTCTGTCTGGCGAACAAATGTAAATGGAATAGTTCCTGGAGAGGGACATTTCTCTTGTTTGATCACTTCTGGAGTGGGTGTGCCAGCAGTGTAGGAAATGTGCAGGTTGCCACAGTGTTGGGTATCTGTCTTTGTTACAGACTTGCATTTGTTTTCTCATATTTCTCTACTTAGTTTTCTGAATTAAATTGGATTAACTCCCTCTCTCTCCCAATTAATGCTGTTAACAGTAATAACAACCATAATGTGTGAACATCTGGCATTTTAGTACACAGTAAGCTTTTAGAAATACCAGATATGAATCTATTGAAATCTGTCTCTATAGTGATTTTCCCAGGATTTTGTGGATTAGCCAATGATTTCTTCTTTCCTCTCTGCTTTCCTTTCATTATCAAGGTTTGTTAATCCTTTAGATGCCAGGGTTAGATAATTAAATACCCCTTTGTAATTACCGTGGTGCCTGTGGGTTTGAGACCTCCAGCTCATTAGGCAGCGTGCTGTCCTTCTTAGATATTGGAGGGAAACACTTTCATACTCATCAAAGATCTCTGTGGCAAATTAAGGTCAGGGCTGGCTCTGTCAGGCTGAAGGCGAAGGCTTTATTTTTTTTTCATTAGTTACCACTAGGGCAGTTCATATCAGAAACAGCTGAACCCAAATATCGAACAGCCAGTTCTTCAAATCTTCCCTGCTTTCAGTGGCAAACATGTCGCCTCTATAAATTACCAGGGATGACTTGGTCATAGTGAACAGAGAGATTTTGTGGGGCTGCTGCACTTCCATTCACTCCAAGGTGAACATGGGCCTTTCACCATCTTTTATTTCTACTCTGTCACAGCTCTTGACTGTTTCACAAAGCTTTTTATTATGGCTGAAGACAGAATTGAAGCAAACCTTTAATTATTCCCCCCTTGTAATTTTGAGAAATTGCTAGATAAGAAGTCTGAAACTCACATTGGAGTTGTTGCCCTTCACTCCATTTTGTGTCCCAGAGATTTGTGTTGACTTTTTGTTGCCTGTTTTGATGTCTTTTCATACCCACTTTCACTTTGTTCAGGTGGTTCTGGTGAATGCAAGGCTTGCTCACGAGGGTTTGGACTGCAATGTGTGAACTCCTCATTCAGCCCTTCATTGTGTTTTTGTCCAGTAAAACCTGGTCTGATTTGGTGTCTCTTCGCTAAAATGGGAAGGAAAATAATTCCCTGTTATGGAAGGATCATAGAATGTTCAAATGGTGAATGATGCAGCACTGCCTGCTTAATGGGAAACAAGCAAATGGAGCCAGTGAGCTCTAACATGAAAACCCTGGAGAGACACTAAGAAGGAAAAATGGGAGATGGATGTGGCTTATTCAGGAAGGAAACCTATTTTTAATCCAGAGAATAGTTAGAAAGGAGAAAAAATTCCTTTCCAAGCAGAAGGATGGAGTGGTAGGGATGCAGACATAGCAGATTAAATGGGTTATTTCATGTCCCTGTCCTCACCCATCATAGACTGTCCCCTCTGCAGTGCCTGGAAAGAATTGGGAAGGTGGATTGGGATGTGAGCAGATCCGAGGCACCCAGAGAAAAACCTGTGCTGAAGCTTGTTTGAAAAGCCTTACAGAGGCACAGTTAATTCTCGTGTGAGGCGGGAACAGCCTCTGAGCAGCCGAATGCGCTCGGAAGGGAGCCCCAAGATGTTTTTCCCTACTGGAAAATTAATAGGGAGTAGCAGGCTGCTCTTCTGCTGGCTCGAGGCAAGCAAGGGGAGGAAGGGCATCCCAAAGCCTGCCATCACAAGCCTACCAGCACGGAGGGGAAAGGGTGTCAGCACCAATCTGCCAGATGGAGCATGTTAAAGGGCAGCCCGCCGAGCAGGGCAGGCAACAAGCCTGAAAAGCCAAGCACACGACGAGTGCTCTGTCTCCCCTAGGAAAAAACAGAGCTGCAGCCAGTGTTTGCAGTTGCATCACTCTGATTCACTGAGGCAGAGCTGAGGGTGCAGGTAGAACTTTGATTTGTTGGCTCGTGTTGGTAAATGAGTGCATCTGGTTGTGGCTACCTGGCTGCGGGGCTGGGCACGGAGCTGACACTGAAATTCCCTTTGACCAAGGTGGAGCTGAGATGTCCCACAGGGCACAGCACTCCAGCAGCCAGGAGTGAGGGCTGCAAAGGCTGGGCAGGACCTGAGGAGTGAAGCAAATGCCATTGGGCAAAGCTGGATCCTGCTCTGAATCCCAAGAAGAGCATTATAGTCTCGTCATCATTTTATGTCTCCGTGATTTTCTTTTCCCACCTCTGACTCCGTAACAGGCATCAGAACCAAAATCCAGCTCTATGTCAGCTCTGTTTGAGCTGTGCTGTGCCTCATGTGGTCACCTCTGATCCTGGGCATGATCTGCCAACTTCTGTTGCCAAGAATTTTAACTCTACAGGTATGATGGCTTTTGCTGACATGGAAATTGAAGTAACTTAACACTCTAATTTGCAAAGTTTTCAGTTTATAGTGCTCTAGTGCAGGTTTTCATAAATCTTCTCTTTTTATCTCATCTGATGGTTTCTTTTTTGATGTTCTCCTGCTAGCAATTTTCCACTTTGCTGGACAAATGAATGCATATGGGTAGAACATCCATGGCAGCTGAAAGGTTAATGGAAGTAAAACATAGTGACATCAAAGGAAGTTTTATTAAGTGAAGCTTTGATTTTCTCCATTATGTGCTCTTTGTAGGAATAAACTTTAATTCTCTATAAAGCACATGAGCACAAACTAAACAGGAGCAGAAAGCAGGAGAGTACAGCAAAGAATGTTAATTTGTTGTTTTTCTATAGTTCCTTGCAGCTGAAGGTCACGATGATGCATTACAGCTCAAACCTCTCTGCTCTTACATGTGTGTTAAATATTACCAGTTTCTTATTATAAATAATTAAGAAACTGAAGCAGAGAGTTGCATATTTAAAGAAGAAAGTGAATGTCTAAGGCAGTCCTAGGAGGAGGGAATATTGGAAATTCTGATTGCCAGTTTTGGCCCTTCTCTAAATGAAAAATTTTCCTTTTTAAGGCTGTTTCTGTGCAGATCCTGGGCCCAGGTTCTGTCAGCACTAAACAGATAATCAAGTAATAAGTAATAATAAGTAATAATCATCCCACAGATTCGTGGTTGCACCTGACACACTGAATTTATTTGAGAAAACTTCTACTGCTCGCAAATACTCATTCCATGCCTGCATGCCAATTATGGGATAAGTACCTTTTGTGAAGAAGAGAAAAGCCTATTGTTTTAAGGGGTCTCCAGAAAATTATACACCTGAAAGAGGTCACTTTCCATTATGCTTGAACAATTCCAGTTCTCTTAAAAAAAACCCGCACGGAAAAAAGAAAAAAAGATCCTGTAATTTTCTAAATTGCAAAAAGATTTCTTTTCTCTTTCTTGTGTTCTTTCCACCCGGGTTAGCTGCTGTGTTATCAGTGCTGCAGGAGCTGAGGGCTGGGAAATGCAGGGTGCAAGTTTCAATTAGGTGAAGATGCACAGAACTCACATATTTTCTTCTTCAGGTACAGTGTGGGGTTTGTCTTGGACACCTGAGGTGGTCAAAGTTACTTGGGGATGGGAAGAGCAGAGTAAAGATAAAGAAAAAGCAGGCAAGATTTCGAAATGTTGAGAGAGTGACCCCCTTCTTCAAGGGGTGAAGATTGCTGAGAGTTCTGAGGAAATGTTTAAGGGAGGAGAAAGCAGGAGCTCTGCCTGTGTTACCAGTAAAGGGTTTTTTTGTGTGTTTTTAAAGAAACACTCTTGAGTCTCTTGTCAGTAGCTTTATTGAGGGATTTAATCTTTTTTTGGTGTAGAATAATACAAAAATAGAAAATTATGATTGGCACATACAGCTTTTTAACAAAAAATCTAGCCATTTCCTTCCATAAACATTTACGCTTAACAGTAGATGATATATCCATTTCCAACCCTGATGAAGTAGTATTTTTGCATAGTTTTGTGAGGAAAACCCTCAATTTTCTTCTCTATCCAGTGATAGCATGCAGTGCTGCAGTAATGGGATTTCCTGTAAATGCAGATTTTGTAATGATGTGCTGGTCCTTTATTGGTCAGGTTCCTTTCACCCTCTGTGTTATGGCAGCTTCCACTACAGACCAGATCCATAACTTGGCCTATATGTGATTTATACTCACAGCCTATATCTTACCCTCTATAAAAAATCTCTGAAAAAAATCTCTCTGGAAATCTACTGTGTCAGTGTAAGTGTATGTGTAGGGATGTTGCTCCTCTTTAGCTAACCAGTAGCATTAAAAACTGGTGATGTAGGGATTAAAAGGAGACCAAAAAAAAAATAAAAATTAAAAGGAGACAAAACCACAAGGTTCCAAAATCCCATTGAAAATCAATAAAGCTTTAGCACAGGAGTTATTTATATCCTTTTGTAAATGTTATCCACCTTTTCTGGGTGCAAAGTGCAGATTCCCAGTGGAAGGCCAGCCGAGCACAGCAAGGCTAGAGGATGAGGATGGGAAGAAGATAACAAGGCCACTGGGGAAGGACACAGGGCAGTGGAAATTGTCTCAGGCATTGCAGAGTGGTGGGTAAAGAGGCATGAAAGAGGAGATGTGAGAAGGGTAGGCACAGGGGAGGGGTAGAGGGAATGAGAGGGATTAGGGGGAAAGGAAGAAGTGTCAGTGCTGGCTGGGGAGGAGAAGCCCAGCTGCCCTTTGCCACCAGCAGGGCAAAGGAAAAAGGAATAATAACCACCTCGGTGGTTCTGCTCACACCTTTGTGTTTCACCTCTTTTGAAACAGCAAGATTTTAGTGTCTTGTCTGAATGGCAGAGCTTTCCTTGCAAGTGGAAGCCAACCCAGTGAATGTTTCTGGGAAGAGCTGCTGTGGTCCTCAGGTCAGCTCATGGCAGGAGCTGAGTTGGGGCCTCCCTGAGCCAAAGGATCTTGAGGATCATCAGCCAACATTGTGCAGCACCTCCCAGGCTTTGCTGGGATTTCTCCCACCTACATTCAGGTTATGTTTTCCCATGGAGGGAGGTGGAACCAGGGAGGAGACCTCATCAGTGTCTATCAGTGTCTGAAGGGAGGTGCCAGGAGGATGGACCAGGCTCTGCTCCGTGGTGCTGAGCAGTAGAACAAGAGGCAACGGGCAGAAATGGATGCACAGGAAGCTCCACATGAACATGAGGAAAAGCTTCTTTGTTGTGCAGTGACTGAGCACTGGAACAAGTTGCCCAGAGAGGGTGGGGTGTCCCTCTCACTGGAGATATTCCAGATCTGTCTGTACACAATCCTGTGCTGCGTTTTCCAGGATGATGCTGCTTGAGGAGGGAGGTGGGACCAGATAACCCCACTGTGGTCCTACGGAGATACAGATAAATTGGCAGAAATTGCCTGCTCTTCTGTTATTTTATAAAAAGTACTTTACATATATACTTTTTTCATCCTTCAGAGTAAACAATTCAGCCAGGGATTTTATTCTTGCATTAAATTCCCCCGCCATCATAGAATTTCATTTTACTGTAACTGATGGATTGTTTTAGGGTGGCAGAGAGTTTCATGGTCAAAATGGAAATGAGTTGAAAAAAGGAGAGCATAATTGAGAATTTGGCAATTTTACGTATCAGTTCCCTTATGATAATTGGCCTGCAAGATGAAATATTTAAAAAGACAATCAAACCCTGCCTGTGTACATGAGGCCATGTTTGTGTATCTGTGTGTTAGCACTGCACCATGTATTAGTTGCTTGGAACTAATTAGTTGGTAGCTACTCACAGCATCTGTATTTCAGATCCTGTGGGACTTTAAGGAATGTGACCTTATTATAATGCTTTTCTGTGCTTTGAGCATTCCCCCTTTGTATCTGCTTCTAGGACGTGTTTTGTTGCTTTAATAACAGTAATGCTTAACACTCGTTTTAGATTTAGATCCCAAGGACATCTACAAAAGTAGACAAACATTATCTCTGTGATAAAATCACATTCTTACTTTAGAGCTGGCCACATAAAACCACAGCAGGCTAGGGCTGGTGCAGGGATTACAATAAATTGTGCTGGAAGAGCCAGAGGTGGGACTTTCCTCTGGGTCCCAACAGTGCAGCTCCAGGAGCTTCTCCACACACACCCATGGGGGATCTGCCCTGAAATAAAGGGCTGCTCTAACAAGAGAATGCTGTGATCACTCAAAAAACACATTGGGAAAGGAGCTATGTGGGGAAAATCCATGTACACACAGTGGGGACTTGTGACAGAGGTGGTGATCCCTGTCCAGACAGAGAGAGAAGAGAAACTGGCTCTGCCTCTAAACAAGGGCCAAGTATTCCTGGGAGCCACTGAGTCCATAAAAATAATATAATTTTAAAACTGGGGTTTTGCTCTGCTTTCCCTGTTGCACCTCTCTCTGCAAGGCTGGAGAGGCATTGGAGCTCACTAGGACAGGTTTATTCCCTCAGAAAAGAGCAATGTTGATGTTCCTGGGGCCGAGGGAATTTGATTGAAGAGCTTCCTTTGACTCTGTCTGGAGCTTGGAGTAATGCTTGGTGCATAGTGCTCAAACACGCTGAAGTTTGCCAAATCACTACTTAGCTTGTATTTTTTGAGAATGTTGTTTGTTAATAGTTGATGCAAGATTTTTCTTCTTTTTTTGTTTTTTTTTTAAATTCAGCATTAGACCCACAGTAAAAGTGAAGCTGGTTCAGTGGCTATTTTCTCTCAAGAAAGGCCATATTGTATAGGATGCTGCACTCTGGGATCTTGCCACTTGTGTTCATGGCACTTCTGGTAGGAAGGGGGTGGCTGGACTTTGTGTCCTGGCTCATGCTCCAGTTTGCACTGGCCAAAATCCAGTATGAGTAATTATATTCTGTATGCCTTAATTCCCTCAGTAATTTCAATTAGAGCTGGTATTGTTCTTGGTGCCTGATCCTGAAACGTTGGGTGGTGTTGCTGTGTGATTAAACTGTTGTGACATTCCATCCCAGAGGTAGGTAAAATGATCTTGGCTTCACAAACTGTAGAGCATTTCCTTGGAGTAAATGGGCAAAATAAGCATAAAAGGTTATTATTGTTTATCTGAGGAATATTTATGAGAGGTTTTTCTGCTCGTTTGTTAGTCTGATTTTTTTTACACTGAAGCAAGGAGTGTTTGGAGCTCAAGCCATGATGAAGAAAGTATAATTAGGCTGGTTGCTCAAGGTGTTTTAAAGGTTTTAAACCAAATTAAGATAATGTACCTTAATTGCATTTGCATAATGGACAGAGTTGAAATCAGGACCCTTTTTTAAATGTCTGTGACTTCCTCAGCCAATACACGCAAGAGCCAACCTTCTACCTGTGGCAAAAAAGCAAATTAAAGCTAAATCTGGGTGGAGGTGACGTGAGCAGAGTTCAGATGAAGGTGTGCTCAGTGTGCAGGGAGGCAGCCAGCCCTGTTCAGGTGGTCACATTCAGGATTTACCCAGCCTTGATCTTTGAGATGCTCCAGGAGCTCATCCCATCCCACTGCACACTCAAACCAGGCCTGACCTGCAGAAGATAAGCCCTGCTGCTGGCTGCATCCATGGCTGGTTTTTTCCACCCCACTATTCACCTGGCCCCAAGATGTCCCACCTAAGCTGGATTAGAAAAAGCTTTGATGAGTAAGAAGCATAAATAATATTACAACAGTCTCCTGGAGTCAGAGGAGTCGCTGAATGAGGGCAAATCACGTGTGTGCTTGTTCCTGAGCAGGGAAGTAACCCTGGGGAGCTGAGAGCACACAAAAGTTCCCCTCATGTGCTGTCCCAAATCAGCAGAACTGGCTGCCTGTTCAGCCTGCAAACCCAACTTGTTCCTGGAAGTAATGTAGGTCCTCGGGGGGAAGAAAAACCAATCTTCCTTGCTCCAGAAATTGTCCTTGCTATCAGATGTCAGTAGCTTCCCCCCCAGCAATCCCAGCAGGGCTGAGACAATCGACAGCCATGCATGAGCACATTAAAATAGCATGGAAAAAAGCTGTTAACAAGAAAATTTGTGGGTGCTGGGCGATATTTTAGTGGAAAAAGTTGCCTTCTCAGGCTGATAGCACAATGGTTCACTTGAACTGGTGGCTTTTCGTGTTAGTAAAATTCTTTAGGAGCAGTGTTTTGGGCAAAGTGTGTTTTTTGCCTCTTCTATAATTTCCAAAGCTCTGTAAAATGTGCCTGCACTACAGTTTCTCAGCTCTAAATAATTCAGCACTGAAACCAGTGGTCCTTCCCGTGGCAAAGCTCTTAACTGAAGGAAGATTTTTTTTTTTTTTGTTTCAGCAGGTCAGATTTGAGTGAAATAAAACTTAGGATGCTTGATAGGAAAGAAACTTTTTGAAAACACCCAACAGTTAAGATACCACTAATAACTGATAATAAACAAACAAATGTCTTTCCAAGAAGGGCGAAATCACAATAGCTCATGTAGCATTTGGATGTGTCTGTTCCTTCAAATGTCCCGTGTGTTCTGAAGGTGAGCAGAAGGCACAAATGTTGTGGTGGGTCTTGCCAAAAGCAGGTTCCTGGTGCAATAATATTTCAGGGTTTTTACTGAGTGGGGCAGTAGAATCCAACCAGCAGTGCTGGGGATCTCCCACAGCTGGCTACAATGAACAGATTATCTGAAGAATTGAGGATTTTCCTATTTGGGGAATACCTGTCAGAGCCTCTTTGTGTTTTTGTCCTCCTGAGTGCTGATGGAGCTGCTCCAGCCAGTGTCACCTGCTGTGCCCCAGCTGTGCTGAGCTGGAGCTGGGGACTCAGCTCTCAGACCTTTGTCCCTGGCTGTGCCTCTGACTCACTGCCTGCTCTCACAGATGGGATTTTCCCTTCAGGCATTTCGCTGCTCACTCCGTGCTCATCCAGGGTCAGCAGTTCCTCAGTCCCACGATACTCTTTGTGCTGCAAGACTGAAGGGATGAGAGCAGAGAGCTCTGAGCTGGAAGTGAGTCTTTGGAATTGCTTGTTTTAACATGTCAGAATAAGTCCTTATAGCATGAATTCCCTTTTGACATTTCAGCTGCATTTCAAAATGCATTCAAAAATGCATTTTTTTAAACATATATGAGATCTAAATTTCATTTTACTTAGATTCTAGCTCCTGTCTTTGTTTGAAGAGGAGGGACCTTTTTTAGATAAAGAGGGTTTTGGATTTGCAGCTCGTTTTGATTTTTGGTTTACTCCCCAGAGCCTTTTTGAATGTGGTCTTTAGTAAATCACATTGTGTGAGTTCTGCAGCTGCACGTGGTCAGAGAATGTTACCCCAGGAAAGATTAACGTGGAGCATTGTCTGTTCTAATGGACAGTTGTGACAACTTTATTTTCACAAGTGACTTATGCAAAGGGCAGGCTGTGATTTGCTGCTGGGTAAGTAATCTGAAATATTGATTCTTAAAATGTCTATATGTTTCCTAAAGAAAATAGTCATTACTGTAGTTGGGAGGAGAGCTGTAAAATGCAAGATTTCTACTTGGGTAATTCTGTAGGTGCTGAACATGCTCAGTCAAGAGCTCTAAAGTAGAAAATAATATATGATAGTGAATCTATTTCAGAAGGCATCTTTAAAAAAACACCCTGCTGCATTAGTCTTTCCACTGGTAACTATTTCTGGTACATATCTCATTTGCCTCGTTTATGCCATCTGCTTTCTTTCCAAGTTTAGTATAATTATATTAGTTATCCATCAGACTTGGAAAGTTTAAACACTGCCTTGGAAGTGTGTGAAGACAGTTGAAGTAATTGTTTTCTTTTGGCTTTGAATTCCACAGTTTCTAAGTATTGTGTGTCAAAATAGCTGCTCTAAGAAAAAGCCCCAACTACCACCTTGAAAAGTAAATTAAGTTAATAATGGTATAGATAATAATCTGACTTCTGTAGGCTGCAGATGTGAATTGTCAGAGGAGAAAGAAGATAAAGCAGTATATCATCAATAGGACTTGATCTTAGATGATTTTTTTGCATAATTTGCATAGTAATGAAAGACAATTATGCTCTTAGACTCCATTGTAAGCTCATATGAATCACCTTCAAAATAATTTATAGTACATGTATGGGAAAAAAAGCCTGTATAGTTCTACAGATGTTTCATCCTGGCCCTGTCAGCCTGACCTTCAGTCACTGTCAATTGTTCCATTCAGAGCAATCAATGAAGCATCGTTAGCAGCAGTCAGTGATCACTTATGACAAATCAGTGCGAGGTGATTAAATTGTCCGTGCAAATGGACGGGACTGCAGCCCCACGGCAGGAGCACTGAAACCTGGCCCGGAGACTCAGGCCTGTGCTTCCAGAAACAAATGTGTGGAAAGGGTAGTAAACTACTACTGATCTACTCAGAGATGAGTAGATGGCTTGTTGAAAAAACTTCATGTGAAACCTGAATGACAGAGAGCAGCAGCAGCAGCCTACGCTCAGTCACAGTGACAATTTCTGCTCCAGAGTAAATCCACATCTGCTTCATGCCAATAATTTTCATGCTCTCCTGCTGCAGCTCAGTTACTTCCAGGGAGTGGCTTGTCCTTCTTGAGCCTGTACCCCAGCTGTGAGCAGTGCACTGGGAGGAACCTGTCCCTGCTGTCACCTGTCCTGGGAGAGGGACAGAGCCCGTGCCTGAGCCGTGAGCAGGACGCTGCTGGGCAGTGCTGAAAGGTTTGGCATGGTCTGTGTTTCCCAGGTAGCTTCCCTGAATTGTCACCAGCCTGAATCCAGATGGAAAACAGGACTGGAGATGATCCAGCTTGACAGATGCACCTGTGATGTGCAGTGCTGAATGCAGTCTTGGTGTTTGTTCTGGCTTCTAGGAGGTGACAGCGACCACAGTTATGGTTCTCCTTCCCCAGAGTCTTTCCTCTCAGGACCAAAGAGCTGCTGCACCTCAGGTTGCAGATGTCATGCTGTTTTTTCTGGACCACACCTGGCTTGTTCACAGTTTTCAGTGTCAAATTCAGTTTCCCTTTAGGACCCTCCATCTTTTCTCTTTAGCTACTAACAAGAAACATCCTTGTCTCCTCTCCCTGTTGTTCTCCTAGGTCTTCTGCTTTCTGTGGGAAGCCCAGGTCACCCAAAGGGTAACAGACTACTCCAAACAACCATCAGAAAAAGAGATATTTTTTATCTGCTGACAAAATAAAACACAGCAAGTGCTGTGTGCTGCTTACATGCTCCTTGAAAGGTCAAAGGAGAGGAAAGAGAACAGAGAGTGAGTGGTGTTGCTTTTTGTGCACGTGTATGGTAGAGTGATAAATGTAACTGTGTGTGGAGGGGGAAACTGTGAGCTGGAGATTTCATTTAAAACCTACTTAGGTTTTGATTGTGCTGTCCTAGGCAAGTCTGGGCCCAGTTGAGGATCTATTTTGGTTCCTCCTTGTGAGCAAATACTATTTATGGAGTTTGTCTTGATCAGGATGCATTCCAACCCTCCTGCTGCTCTGCTGTGGAGTATTGCTGATCCATGGGAAGGGTCAGGGGTGACACTGAACCTTCCTACACTTGTAGGGCGAGGTGCCAGCCACCACCATTGCCATTTTGTTGATTAAAAGCTGAGATAGCAGTAGGCCCCTTCCCAAAACTTAGAGATGCCTAACATTAAAAGAAAAATGTTGTGCAAAGTGGGGATTTCCAAGGAATTGATGCACCAAATTAAACAATTTGTGCTGGTAATCTGAGACTGTGCTGTGGGGTCAACCAGAAGAAAGAGCAGCACTAAAACCCAGGGGGTTGTGGTAAGAAAAGAGCCAAGAGAAAACACTGAGTTACCTGCTGGCTGGCAGAAGAGCAATCAGGTGGTGCCTTGAGTCCCACTGCTTCTGTGCCATAGAAATTGGGTTTGAAAGTTAATAGGATGTGTAAAGGGCACTTTGAGTTCCTCATGAGATCAACTTTCTTGCTGGAATTTTTCCTGAGATTCCAAATTGATTTTGATTTGATTCCAAAAGGACAGCACTGCTTTTGGCACTAGCAAACAACAAGTGCAAGCTCCTCTGGTACCAGCTGATCTGTCCCAGCAGCACCTCATTTTTCACTCTGCAAGCTCTGACAAATTTCCATGAGTTGCTTCACCACAGTGCCACAGATCCATCTCGAGTTCCTGGGCCTTGGCTCAAATCTTCTGCCTGTGCTTTTGCAGCCTTGGAGAACAGGCTCTCTGTGACCCTGCCAGCTCCCTTTGTCCCAGGGATGTAGGTATTTAACTGAAGTGCAGGCGTCCACCTCTGGGCAGTATCAGCTTTATTTTTGTGATAAACAAGCTCAGTAAGTTTGATAAAAGCTGTTGTCACTCCCACACTTCCTTTGTGTTTGCCCAATTCTTTCCAAGTCGTACAAAGATTCAGCATCACTTACCTCTTGTTTCTGAGGGTTGTGGAAAACGAAAATCAACAGGAGCATCCAGCTGTGTTACAAACTACAGCTCCTGTCACAGAGATGACAACTATCTAGGTTACAGATGTTCAGGCTGAATCTTTGCAGTAAATTTTGCCGCAGAGGGACAAACCCCTGGGTCAGAGATGGCCTTGCACACCAGATCTGATCCAGCCAGGAATTAATATGCCAACACTTGATACCTTCCCTTTAACTACTTGAAGCAAAACCAAGCACCCCCCACTCCACAGCCCCGGGTCTCCTCAGCAGGCATCCTTCCCTTTTCCCTTTTCTTTGCCATGTTTCACCCCAATTACATGGTTTCCCTTTGAAGTTCCCTTGCTGCTTGGCCCTCCATTGACTGTCCCCCATGGTTGTGTATCATCAGCACATCTGACAAGTTCACAGCTGGTTTCTCCCCCGTAGTTGCTGCTGATTAGAAAATAAAAGCGGCTTTATTGACCCTTCCCCCTGTACTCACCTGCTTCCCTGCTCTCACGGTATTCTCAGCGTTTCTCTGGGACGGGGTATCAGCCTTGATTTCTCTTGTAATAGGTTTGGGTTATTTCATGCCCAAAAAAGAGTGGGGAAGAGACATCCTTGGGATTACAGCCCAATTTGTGTGCACACACCCATGCACCCCATCAGAATGTCCCCTTATTTTGACAATTCTGGTAGGACAGAGAGAGCCTGTCCCTCAGGGTGCTGGAGATCCTGAAAGGAATAGGGGATGTTGCTGTGTGGTAGAGAGCTGCAGTGAGAAAGGCATCTTGGAGTTAGGGGAATATCCTCCTTTTTTGCTTTGGGAATAATCAGGCTAGTTCCTGTTTTGTAGGATCTTTGAGGAAGGTGCTGTGTCCTAGAGGAGGTGCCTGCTGGCAGACAACCTTTATCAGGGGCAACAGAAATGCCTTAATCTCTAAAAGGGCTCCCTCTCTCAGGGTGAGAGGATTTACTCATTTTAGGTATTGTTTGGGTTTTCCTTCCTTTGCTGAAAGTGTCCACAAGGGGCCAGTCTGCTGATTATTTGGGATGCAAACACATGCACAGGGAGCTGGAATGAGCCCCTCCAAACTCTGGGATGGCCTCGCAGGACAGGATCTGCTCCTTGGCTGAGACACACTGGAGTGAAAGGTTCTCCAAAGGATTTTTTTAAAGCCTCTGGTCTCCTATCCCATCTAGTGCTTTCCTTATTGTACAGCCACTTTGTGGTTTTAATTAATTTTATGATTACACAGCAGACGTGCTTCTATAGCGTCTGTTGCTGTGGCAGCTAGACACTTTAATTACGGAGATTAAAACACAAATCAAGGACAATACTGAGTCGTTGTGGTGATAATTACCAGATTTGAGTATTTGTAGAAAACTGGCCACTCAGCCACTGAGGTTAATGCACAAACACGTGACACTTGGTGGCTTCTGGACACCTGTGTTCAGTGCCAGGTTGGACAGGGGAGGGAGACCCTCTGTGCCCTTTCTGAAGTATTCCAGTTGTTGGAAGAATTGAGAAAAAAACCCACTTTTAACCTGGTTGGTGACAAATTTGTTCATCCAGGTTCAATACCTCTATCAATTATTCTGTTATTTATTTTGAAATAATTTTTATTTTATCCTAAAGGAAAAATATTCTCATTCCTTATCAAAATGAAAATGCCGGAGGAAAGATTTTTAGTATTTACTCAAAGGAACCTTGGAAATTCATTTCATGTTTAAAAGTTTGAAATATTAATCTGAGAATCTTTACTGGTTTAGATCATAAGCTGTTTGGTGGGTTGAAACAAATTCGTGTGTTTAATACAAATTTGGAAGTATTCTGATCCATCTCTAGCTGCATTTCAGATATTGGGCATGGGGAGGAAGACTGCTTGAAATAATCTGGCTTTAAAATCACCATAAAATTTAAGCTTGCAGATCCAGCCCAGAAAGCTTTCATAAGGCTTAAGAATACTTGCCAGCCCCAAAATATGGTTAAATTCTTTGTCTTCACTGGTTTGATTTTTGTTTTTAATTTTACAGAAAGAAATCTGTAGTTTAAGAATCTTTGCATATTGCTCTTGTGAGCTTGTAAATACTTTGTTCCTTGACACATGACTGCGTGCGTTCTTTCCACTGAATTTTCTGCTTGCTTGTCTGTGTGATCACTTACTTTTTAAATAGAAAGAACAGAATATATCTCCCCTTAATTCTTGGCCCAGAGGTCTGTAACAAATCTGTTGTTATCTGGCAGTTTGGAGCTGTCAGTGCTCTGCAGTGGTCACTGAGAGATGGAAATGCTCCTGCTTTGAATGCAAAGGACCCTGATGCTTCGGTTGTACGCTCCCTGATTTTGCCACCCTGCATCCTCCTACATCATTGCCAAGTCCCACTTGTCTCATGCTGTCACTCTGGCAGGGAACTGAGAGTCTTAATCATATTTAGGAGCACAGCAGGTTAAACCTGGGCAGGGAAACTCAAAAGGGTCTCTCCAGGAGGATTCCTGACTGTTGAAAAGCCTCCAAGTCATCTCGTGCAGCGTTGGGAGACACCAGGACATTGTCACCTGTGGTGCAGGAAAGGAGAGCATTCCTTTTTTGAGAGAATACTCCACTGAATCCTGCCTTAACTAGGCAGAAATAAGGGGCTGCCAGCAGGAGCTGATGTAAACCTGCAGAGTGATAAATACACCAAACCCAAGCCACGGTGGAGGCAGCCGTGCCTTGGAGAGCTGCAGGGATGCTGCATGCCAAGGTGGAGCAGCAGCACGGGCACTGCCTTCCCTTTTCTGTCACCCTCTCTCCATCTAAAGTCACACTCCCTCCTAAAGGCACTCCTGATCTGATACAAAGCTCAAAGGAAGCACAGACAGTGCTTCCCAGCCACATTCCCTTCCTCTGCTCTTTTCGGAGGGAAGCCAGGTCTTTAATTGTTACTCTGATGTTTGTCCCCATGGAGCCTCTCTACAAATTTCAGGAGTGGGTTTTTCCTTGCAAATGAAAGAAGACTTTAGGACTCAGTAGGAAACTGAATTTTGGTGCTGTGGTCTCTCCTGGGGAGTGGGTTCTGCCTACCTAGGGCGGGTGAACCAAGGCCATGCAAAGTAGCTTTATTTCCTATGGATTATTTCATTTGCAGGTATCTCCAGCTAACAGAATTACACAGCAGAGAGCATGTGGTGTAAATTAGAGCAGACTACAGGCACAGAGAGGTGCATAAATTAAAATAATAAATAACTGGAATTTGAAGAGCTTGCTAAGTTGGGACAAAAGGAAAACCCATTTTTCATATTAGGTTTCATAAAAGATGGTATCGCTAAGGCAAAGAGATAAAATGCCATCCTGATAGAACCTAGGATGAGACACTGTGCTATGGGTAGAGTGGTGGGAAGCATCTCCTGTTTCCCTGATCCCCTTGCTGACAAATGTAGAGCAAGAGGTGGCTGAGAATTTTCCAAAATGCTCAAAGATGGCTTGAGCTCATTCTAATGATCAAGTGACCTTTTGTCAGCTGAGCAGAAGTGACTTTGTGTAAGCTTTAAACCTACAGTAGAATCAAAATTCAAATTCAAATTCAGCTTGGTTTCAGTTTTCAGAGAAAAAGCTCATTGTCCCAGTGCCCAGACACTTCTGGCTCCTGTGTGCTCACGTGCTGCAGTCCTTAGTGAGCATTTTCAGTGAGGAGTGAGCCACCAGCTTCTGAAATTTCATGGTGCAGGACAGAGGGATGAAAAAGGTTATACGGTTTTGTTTTGAAAGGAAACATGGCACCAGACCATGTTAAAGAAAGAGGGATGCTGTGGAAGTGGCATCTAGGAATCTTCTTGGAGAATAAATCATCTGCAGGAATATCAGTGCAAGTGGACCATGGGAGGCCCTGGAGCAGCAGATCCACATACCAGGCTCAAAACAAAGTCAATGTACAGAATAAGCTTTCACCAGATGGGCTGGTGAAGGATTGACAAGACTTTCCAAAATAATGTCCCAGAAACAACTTTATTCCTTACATGAATTTGCCACAACATAAAGTCTCCTATACTGGCTGTGTGGAGCTGTTGGCATCCCAGCATTCAATGTTCTGGCCCTTCTGGCCAATGTTTTCCATTTGCTAAGAGCTGTACAACATCCAGGAGCTGGTAATAAACAGCTCTCAGGGCACTGTTCCTTAGATTGTCCATGCAGCATCTTAGTTTCTAAATGTGATGGCTCACTAATCATACTGGTGGCATTAAACAAATTAAGAATGGCAAAGCCAATAAAATGTTGCATTCCCCTCAACTTAATAGAGGCTTTGTCAAACACTTTAGTGGTGCTGGGATTTTATCCTGATTATTTAAACATTCAGAACATCTGAACTGCAATTTAAAATTGGGTTAGTTAAATGCTTGACTAATCCAGATATTTAAGATCAGCAGGTGTATGTGTGTGCATGCACACACTTCCTGTGGATATACACTGTGGAAATGCCTGGCATGGAAGTATCTCCTTCCTCCTCAGGTGGAAGACTCCTCACACTCTTCCCACTGCTCCAGTGTGGGTCCTTCCAGAGGCTGCAGTCCTTCAGGATCAGGCTGCTCCATTGAGGGTCCCCTCAGGGTCACAAACCCTGCCAGCAAACCTGCTCCAGCATGGTCTCCTCTCTCCATGGGACCACATCTCCTGCCAGGAGCCTGCCCCATGGGTCACAGCCTCCTTTGGGCATCTCCCTGCCCAAAGGAGGGGGTGTGTGGGGTTCCCCACGGGATGCAGGTGGATCTGAGCTCCACCATGGAGCTCTGTGGGTGACTGGGTCACGTCCTGCTTCTCCATGATCTTCCCCATGGGCGTCAGGAGAATCTCCTGCCCCTCCTTCCCCACTGGGATCGGCAGGGCTGTTCCCCTCACTTCTCACTCCTCTTCACAGCTGCAATTGCTCTTGCACAGCAGCATTCCCCCTTCTTTATGATGTTATTCCAGATGCACTCCCTCCATTGCTGATGGACTCATCTGTGGCCAGTGGTGGGTCCATCCTGGAGCCTGCTGGACTTGACTCTCTTGGACATGAGGGAAATTTCTGGCAGCTTCCCAAAGAAACCACCTGTGTAGCTCTCACTACCAAACCCTTGCCAAGCAAACCCCATACACTTTGTTACTGCTCCAGACTTGCTGGTCAGACCGCTTTGGACAAGTTAATTCAGATCATTAGTAGTGCTTTGTTTTCATTAACAGTCTTGTTAATTTGGAGGCAGTAGCCATTAGAGCACAGTGTGAAAACAACAGCATTGTATCTCAAGTGTTAGGGAATTTCTGGGTGTTTTGACATCCCCAATTCAGCCTTAACCTCTTGGTCCTCCTGTTCTACTGGGAATTGCACATCCACAGCTGGGTCTGTCCCCTCAGTTAATACAGAACCCCACCTGCAATCCCCAGGAGCTGCCAGAATGCCTCTTCATGCTGCCTTTCTCTGGTACCATGGCTCACAAAGTCAACTAATTCTGAGCCTTACTTTCCTCCAAGATTTTTTTTTGTTTTAAGAATGCTCAGTCTGACATTTGCTGCTAAGGTTTGACTGCAGAAAATCAATCCTGACGCTGATGCAGTGCCCACATCCGCCACATTTACAGGGAGAAGGGAGGTAAATCCTGCAGCCCAGATGTACATCCTGCTTGAGCTGACATCTGTGATCCAACAGCCACGGCATAAGCCTCTATTTCATTCTGCTCCCCTCAGCCCTTTAACAGTGTGAGCCCTAATTTCACTAAAAGTGTGTCATTTCTTTAGTGTTTTGGGGGTTCGAATCTAGGACAAGAGTATCAGCAGAGAGCAGCAGGTACAAATACTCAGCCTGTATATCTTATCAGATATTCAAGAATGCAGTAAGAAATGTCAGAGAAAGCTTTCTATGAAATATTTAATTAACAGCAACAGCTACAGAAATGAAAAACAACATCCAGGCAATTACAGTGTTCAATAAAGCAGCTCTCAGAGGATGGAGCAGCAATGGAGTAGTGACTGACTGGCATTTAAATATGTTATCAACCAGTTAGGGAGACCCGAGTAAATTTGCTCCCCTGGGGATCAAGCCAGTAGAAGTATTATAACTATATTATTGTTTCTCAGGCCAATCAATTGAATTACATGGTGCACTAGTCTGGGTGTTTGGCTGTTACTCCAGCAGCTGGTTACGTGATTTGTTTCACAGAATCACAGAATGGGGAAGGTTGGAAGGGCCCACAGTGGACATTGATTCCTCTGGACATTCATCCAGTGCTCTGGGTGAGAGACCCCTGTCAGTCTGCAAACAGCTTTTTCTTGTTTCAAATCAATGATCTGTACATTTCACTTCTGGATTTTAAATGCAGAGTATGCTGGAAATTCTGTAATTTATATAAGGAGTGGAATATGCTAATCTTTGGATGCTAAATTAGAGCACAATGAAGAATTTATGTTATTGTTACCTCCAGGGCCAAATATATGCCGAGAAGGCATAATTGGTGTAACCCTTGAAGTGCCCTGTTTTGATCATGTAAAAGTGTGGATGGTTTCACTGATTGGGGGTTTTTGCTATTATGGATTTTTCATTAAAAAAAAAAAAAAAAGAAAAAAAAAAAGTGGAAGCCCTGGAATAAATAACTGTGCTTTTAGTATGATGGGTGAGATAAAATTCCATGAACTGAAGCCATACCTCAATCCCTTTACAAATATCTGCAAACTTGGTGATGCCAATCCTCATTTCATGGTGGAAATGTGCAGGAAAGGCAGCGTGCACAGTGTCCTCTCCAGAGGACACAGGAACATCTGTAGGGCAAGGTCTCTTTGCTGCTGGTGGTTGTCCATTGCTTTTCCTGCACTCTTGGTAGAGACATGAAAAAGGATGGGAGGGATGCAAAAGGAACTTGTAGGAATGCGGCAGTTTTTAAAGTTGGGCCCAATAAATAGGGTTTGTATTGATCTGTGTTTGATGCTGAATGATTAGCCAAGTAAATTAAAATGAATCAGCACCCCTTCAATAAGTAACTGGTCCAAATCAGTATGAGCCAAAGGAGTGATTTGGTAAGAATCCACATTTCTTTGCTATTGTTGATTCATTCTTGTTATTTTTTCCCCCATTATATTCCTATAGATTAATTTCCCCTCTCCAATCCCTTTTTCTTTGTTGCTCTTCCAAAGTTGAGAGCATCCTTTGCTCTGAGGACACTGAGGGTTGAGCTGTCCCTGATAGATATTGATTACAACTAAAGCAGGCTAAATTGGCTGAGATGCTCTGACCCACCTGGCAGGAGAGGAGCTAAAGCAGGGTCCTGCTGCTCCCTCTGACCAGCTCATCCTGAAGGATCAAAGGCTGTCCTGTGCTGCCTTTGTCCTCTAGATGCCAAGAGAGAAAATACATTATTGAGTAAGAAATCCTTCACTAAGAATGGGCTATGTGCCACATTCTGTATACCTGAGAAATGGCTAATGAAGAAAAAAAATGGGACTAGCTGCCCTGAGGTGTTGCTGCTGGAATGAAATTCTGGGTGAGATAAAGTGCAGAGTGAAGAAAATTCATTTTTCATCCCTGTTCCCATTGTACTGAGTGCTCAGCTGTTTTGGGGGTTCCCAAGCACCCCTCAGCAGTCTCTGGTAATTCCACATTGCAGCAAGGAGAGAGGGACAGTGCTCAGGCAGGGGAGAAAATCAAGGGAACTCATGGAAATCTCTCTGCCCTGCTTAGTCTGCACAGTTCCTATTAAAAAGGGCAGTGTGGGTCCACTCCAGTGTCTTACAAAGACACCTCAGAGAAAATTTGTCAAGGTGGAACCAATTCTTGCGGTGGGAGTTCTTAAGTGACCCTCTAAAGTTAAATATTCAGTATCAAGTTGCCTGAAGCTTACAGGGTTTTCCCTGTTGCCTCTGTAACACAGGGAACTGAGGGAAGCAGAACAACAAGATGTTCTGAACAACAGAAGTCTGAAGTTAATTAGTGCTCAGAAAGTGGTTTGAAGATGAAAAGCACTGCTGCTAAGTGTTATTAATAGTGGAGCAACCCTGCTGTTAATTATAAATAACAATAATGCTATGGAGCACGCTGCATGCAAAGATCTCATAATGCTTTTGAAATATGAATCACTGATTTATTCTGATATTTGAAATGGGAGGAATGAGGCATGGGAGGCATAGAACAACTTGTTTGATTAAAGTGTTTAATACACAAGTAGAGGAGTCCAAGGCTGCAGTTCAGATCCCAGACTTGCAATTTACGGGTGCAACTCCTGAGGGCTGTTCTGGGCTGTGCAAGCCTGGCAGCACAGTCCAACCTCTGCATTCTCTTCAGCTACACAGGGCTGTCTGACTGTGCAGAATATTACCCACAAACTGAGAAGATCTCTAGCTGCAAATCTGATTTATCCTCTCTAATGTTAGGAATCCTGGGAGGATTCTGAAGCTGTATAAAATGGACAAAGTGATGCAGCTCTGATGTAGCAATTCCTCTGAAAGCATTTTTGGGATTCCAGTCCTACTGTACACCTAAAATAAAACCATTCAGTGTTTGTCCTCCTTGCCACTGCATTGTTTCATGGGATGATGCTGGGCTGATCTCTCACAGGGAGCTTTCCCAACTCAGAGCCTGGTACTTATTCCTAGAATTCTCAAAAATTAAATCTGCAGATGAAGTGACTCAATCAGGGCAGAGCAACAGTGACTGAATTTCAGTGAGAGATGCTAAGCACACCCAAGGACCTTCTTCGTTTTAGGCATTGACAATGGGAGAATAAAATGAACCAGCTCCTGGCATAAAAAGAGCATCTCGTCTGGACCTTGCACTCTTTCGTTTCTGTGGTTAATAGACGCTCCTGCTGTATTAGTTTGGCTCTCATCAGGCCCTTTTTAAAAGGGGTTTTTGAGTTCTCTAGCTAATCTCTGTGAAGGAGGGTTCATTTGTATGCTGTTATTGTCATTAGCTGTAATCTCCAGTTGCAATGTTCTGTGCCTGTTCTGTGCTTCCTTGGGGTAGCTCTGAAGTACTTCTGCACTAACCCTGAGTGCCTCTGTTTCCACATTTTACTGAGGACTATTGTGTATTGTGATCATCTGCTAACAGAGGAGATTAACTGAATCGCAGCAGTCTCCAAGCAAGAGATACGACACTTTCCCCCCCACCCCCCTTTTTCGTTTTTGGTTACTCTTATAGGCTTGTCTTTTTATACTGGCAATAATCACTTCGTGTTGTTCTTTTATTGCCATTTCTCCTCCAAGACTTCCAACTTCAGAGTCCTAAAGCGCTTCCTTGTTTCATCTTCATGGCCATTCAGAGTGTTTAATGGGCATACAGGCAATCAAGGCTTCTGTCTTCCTTCAATGGAGCTTTTGTTGGAGTCAATCTGCTCGCACAACTGGGATCACAGGTGTGTGCAACCTTTCAAGCAGTGGTTCTTGTTCTCCAGACCAAATTTACCCACATGTTATTTCGACAGCGATCAGAATTATTAACGTATAGTTCAGCGAAATGTTGACAGAATACAAAGCATGAAACACCTTGCACTGAAATTCCAAACCCGATTAAATGGGCTAATTCACCTACTGTTTAATTGGCTGGAAGCCATGTGAGTAATTACGCCATTGACATCTCCCAAAATTATATTCTTAATTGTTACATTTATTTGCATCACAATGAAATACCCACACCTCAGCTGAGCTCCCCTCCCAGCACCAGCACCAGGGAAAGGCAGGAGGCATTTTTGAATTTCGCAGGCTTGCCTTGTGAAAACCTCAATTGGCAAAGCAGCAAGGCAGAGCCGCTGGGAGCCGGGGCAGGAAAATGCAAACTTGGTCTGTTTATTCCCGAACATATGTAGCTTGTTATTGTAGGACGTGGTGGCTTTTATTGTAGCACGCTGCAGAGACGCCTTTCTTTCTTTTTTTTTTTTTTTTTTCCCTTCTCTGTAATTGTTCACTAAAATGCATGAACGTGGCAGGGCGATGCTGGGTTGTGCTTGCAAACTGCAATATAATATCACACTCCAGAGATGCAGTGTTTCTATTTGCTGTCATACATTTATTTCGTATTTTCTTTCCCTTCATAAAATATCCCCATACTTCTTTATACAAATAATGTCATTCCAAGGAAAATGTATGCAGAACCACTTTACAGAAACCCTCTATAAGCACTGTTTGGTCTTGCTGTGTAGATCTACTCTCTAATTGCTTTGAATTTACTTTATTGCAAGGCTGGGGATTGCTTTGAAGTGATTATGAAAGAATAAGCAGGCTTCTGCAAAGGGAATTTAGGAAAGAAAAAGCTTTTAAGAAATCCTATTTTGAAGTTCCAGTTCCAGAGGGTCCCTGGTTACTGAAATGTAATGCCAGTGCATTCCCTTCCCTTCACTGCCTTTAACAGTGAACTCTTCATCATTAATAAGACTTACACTGGCATGAAAATTGTTTCTTGAGATCATTTTCCAGCCGTGTCATTTTGTTGTAGGGGGCCACAATATCTCTGTATTTATTGGCTTTTTGAAAGCCCTTTATATGCATTCAGGAATATTTTCATCCCTCTCACCAGAGCTTTACCCAGTTCTAACCCTTTTCCAAAATACAATGGACACATGATGGGTTTGCTGGCTGCATGATATCTTCTTTCTGAAGTACATGGCTTAAATGCAAAGTTCATTCCAGCGTCTGTTAGACCAAAAGAAATGAAATGCTGAAAATAAGGACTTAGATGGAGCAGGTTAATAATATTTTTAAAAATAGTGGAATAATAAAAAAAGGAAGTGAAGATTTGGGCTAGAATTTTTTATGTTTGTGAGCAGCCTGGAGATGCAGTAAATGCTGCAGAATCTGATGGCTTTCTAGGAAAGAAAAGGGGAGAGTTGTATTTTTCCATATATACATACATATATATATATAATATGTATATGGTTAGAGATTTGTATAAAAGCCAAAACCAGATGCATCCATTTTTCTATCTCTCCCAGCATGAACATTTGAAGATGATGAAGAAGGAAGGGAAATCAGACCCATGTTGTTTTCTTCAGGCCTTAGGAACAGCATGGTTCCCAGACAGCATTCCCTGTTAGAAACTCTCTGCTGCATTCATTTATGAATTGTTTATTTATCACCAAACTCAGAATTTCCATTCATGCATAGAAGACAGGGTGGCTTTCTGATGCAAAACTAATAACATCTGCTCTTAATTAAACATTAATTGTAACAAATGGCTGCCTATCAGGTTTTTATCCCCTGTCAATCTGTGTTGGAGCTGAACATCTTCTGGAAGGGGGATTTCTCACTCTGCCCCACTTGGGGCCCCCTGAACCCCAACACTCCCAAAAGCATCACCCTTACAGGCATGCTCAGGGCTGTCTGGTTCAGATTTGGGTGCTGGACACGTGGAAAATGAATCCTCCAGATTATTTACAGGAATGAGGCAAAATAGAGATAAACCCACGGACTTGTGGAGCTTCACACAGGATTCACAGTGAGTAGGAATGTTCTTGGATAGAACTGATTTGAGCCTCCTGTGCTGGCCCCAAATTAATAATACTCAGCTTGACATCCTTTTATTTCAAAAATTGTCTCTCAGATGGTTGTTTGGGAAACATATCAGGGGAAAAAATGGGTCTGCTAGTGAGAAAGAAGCAGGCATGGCTGACAGTCCCACAGCAGATAACCAAAGTGAACAAAGCTGCAGGCACAGAAGGAAGGGAGAAATTTTTGTAGTACATAAGTATAAAATTTGTGATAAGTCATAATTTCTCTGGGAAAAATGTGTTCCTATTCAGGCAGCCTATGGAAAGGTTTAAATGTGTTGTAAGTGGTTTATAGGCTGCACAGCAGTTCCTGCCACGGTGGGTGAAATTTGGCTGCTCTTGTGCCCTTGGGGTTGTTCCCTCCAGGGTGAGCTCTCCTTGGCTGGTTCCATATCGATTTTTTCCCTTCACAAAGACCAGGCACCTTTTCCCCTCTCATTTACAGTCCATCTCCACACAAGTCAATCAAATGGTCTTACCTACAACTCATTTCAAACACAGCTAACTTCAAAACCACCAGTCCAAAGAACTTTGTTTTATTTGCTGCTTTTGCAGCAGTTACAGCCTAAATAATTAGCTAATACCTTCTAAATATGTGTTTTAAAGATTATGGTTTAAATCCCCCAAACTGTGTCATCATTTGGAAACAAGTCTCCTTAAAATTGCGGAGGCAGCAGAAAACACAGAAAAGCTCCAGATGGTCCAGTAGTTTGTGGTTTATTTACAGTAAACCAGATCCTTCCCCTCAGCCTTTCATCTCAGAAAATGCAGGTGGTTAGCAAGAGGTCAGGGCCTTTTTGGGAGCTCTGTGAGGTGAGTTCTTTTACAAACCTACAAGTGAAAAAGCCAATTCTGGTGGAGGGATGTTGAGAAGACACCTCTGAATTTTTTATTATTTTTTTCCCCTTTGATTGTTTGCTTTCAGGATCTTGACAAGAGCATTTTATTACTTTACAGTCGGTGACTTTGAAGGTAGAACTGCAAAAGAGATATGACTGAAATATTTGGGGTATTTGCAACGCTCACATCTCCAGTCCAGCTCAGCTCTGCTTTCCTGTCTTTCCCAAATTCCCACCATTTTCACCGATCACAGATGTTGCCCTAAATCAGAAGAAAGCCCTGATGTCCATCTCTGCTGAGATCTGTAGATAACATCTTTTTGGGTCTCCCAGTGCATTTTTTGTCAACTGTGTTTTCCTTGTATTCTTGTTTGTGCTCCAGCTGGGCCTTCTGTGCCTTGTACAGAGAAGCAAACCCTGCCAGCACATTACATTATTTATAAGGCAGAGATGCTATCAGATCTCACTCAGGTTGGAAGAGACTCTGCTCTCAAATAATTATAGAATTTACATTTATGTGTTGCCTCTCAGGGAGACCTTGAAGCTCTTGTGTGAGTGTCAGAGCAGAGCTGGGATTGTTGGTTCACTGCTGAGCAGAAACAGGAGGGGTCAGACGGGAGCAGGGAGTGAATCCCCTGCTGGTGTCCGACTGCTGAGGGTGTGAGGAGAGTTTAGGTGGAAGCTACAACTGTTTAAATTGGAATTTCAGTAAGGCTGAAGAAGCTGTAAAGAGCACTGGGCTGATACATGACCACTGTGGTTTTATTTTTCATCTAAAAGACTAATTAATCTGCACAGTTCCTTGTGCAGAGCAAACTGGGACTTTGGGTCAGTGTCCAAGGCGCTGCTGTGGTTTTGGCAGAGGGGAGGGCTGAGCATGGCCTGGGGTGAATTCAGGGGTGCACCCACGAGGAAATCACAGCCACCCATGGCTGGGCTGCCTCACTTCCCATCCATTAATGGAGTTTTCCAGTTTTAGCCACGAATTGGCACAATTCTGGCTTCTCAGCAGGGACAGGCACAAACTGCAGTTCCCTCCAAAGTTCATTTCATCGGAATGTTTGTAACATATGCCTGTCTCCAGGAATGTGTTTGTTGGAAGGAGGGTGTTCAGGAAGGATGCAAAATATCCATATTTTAAGTGCAAAGCCTAGTGAAGAACTTAATTTTAGTGCATTTGCAAGTGGAAGAAGAGCTCTGCTCATTCTTGCCTTGGCACAATGCAACACATCAGTTAAGCAGTTTGGAAAAGTAGATTAACTTAGTGGAGAGGTCCCAAGTGACTCCCTTTGTTCTTTGCAAAATCAGTTTTGTAAAGGAAGATTTAAAATAAATGAAAATGGGTGGGGGGGAAAGGTCCTGGAATGGCAGGAATGGGATGTCAAAACAGGCTTGATTTGAGATAAACTGAATTCCTGCTGGAAAGGTTGTTTCACTGCTCTGCTCTTGAAGTATCTGAGCAGGGGTGTCTTCACCTGATGTGGTCAAAATACATTTGGGTTCTGCTTGTTGGAGACTTGTGGCTGATAAAAAAGATTCCAATTTAAGATCACAGGGAACCTTTGTGTTTGGTGCAGCATGAAAAAATAGAAGGGACAGTTTGAGAACATAACAGAATCTGGGGGCTTCAGGCTGAGAAGATGCAATTTTGAAATCTGGCTGAATGAGCCGTGGTATTTTTATTGGTATTTTATATTGATTTATAACTAGTGGTTTTTAAAAGCGTACAGAACTCCCAAACTCTGAAAATTAATATTGTACTGATGGACCTGCTTGAACAAACATACTAAAAAATGTGCTCTCTGTCATGGCAAGCTGAAAAAGCAGATGGCAGTCGGAAGCTGAGCAGCATACAGAAGTTTGAAATTTTAAATTAAATCAATTTGAAGCTTTGTTTGTGCCTAAGGCAAGCTTTCCCCTCAGATGAAGGAGAGTGGCTAGCTGAACTTTTTTACATGGGCTCTGGTTTGGAAAAGGCTGCTGGAAGATTTTAAATCCTCTGTGATTTACACCACTGCATTAGTCTGGTTTAACTGTGGAGTAGAAATACCACATTCAGGTGGTCCCAGACAGGAAGCCTTTCCAAAATTGTAAACTCCTGTGATGAGATGGGTACAGAAGAGGGGCTCCTGCTTTTACACAGCGTGCCATAAATATTCAAATTGTGTCATATGTTTCCTGTGCTCTGAAGAGATGTAAAAAGAGAACTGTAGCTAAGAAAGAATCCTGAAGCAGACATACCCGGGTGGTGTTGTTCTGCTACAATAAATCAACCTAAGCCTTGATTTAAACATCATGAACCATCAAGAACTTTCCTGAGAGCTCACAGAAGATCATGGAGTAGAGCAGGGAAGATGCTCCGTGGGCAAAATGTTGTTCTCTCTGTCTGAGGGTTCATTAGTAAGATGGGATAGGCTGGCTGGACCCTGAGGGTCTTATTTTTACTTATTTAATACTCTCCCAGGTTTTAACGAGGGCTTTACCTGAATAAAAACTACATTTTATCCCAGGCCAGTAAGAGATTGCTGTGTCCTGCAGAATGAGCCTTCTGCTGTCTCCTAGTTTTTTGATAACTATGCCTTTGTAGTTAACCAGCTTTGTGTGGGTGTCCTTGGAGGAGGTCTCAGGCAGAATTTTGTTTCTTGGCTACCATTGCTACTGAGGTCAGTGGTGAAAGGTTACTTTATTTCTGCTGCTGTGTTTGTTGGCCTCTCCTTTTTGGAAATCAGCCCAGTCAGATGTACCCATGTGTTGCCTTTTGCTCTACAAACCTGCTGTTGGTAGTTTATGTGATTCCTACTTTGTTAAAACCACATTCCCAGGGATTTTGTGAGTCCCTGAACCCTCAGACCTTCTGTGAGGCTGTGGGTGTGCAGCTGGTTTTGAGAGGATGCAGAATGCACAGAAGGGAAATACTCATTTCAGCAAAGCACAAGAGTCAAGAGACATTAAAAGGAGATCAGTTTAATGACTCTGAATTTTGCAGAAAGATAAAAAATAATAGCAGTATTCTCAAATGATGGCTGAATTCTCAGCCAGCCTTTTAAATACATGAGCCAGTCTGTTCCTGGCTCCTTCATTAGGGATGCTGCTCATCCATTTGGTCAGGATGAGTGGTTTGTGCTGCAGTAAACATTCACCTGGAATCCACTGACAGTATAAACTGTACCTTTGTTTGGGGAGTGGATGTTGAAATCAGTGGAACTGCAGCAAACTCAACTGCAGGGGAACCCCAGCAGTGATGACTGCAGTTCTGCTGAGCAGGGGTGTAAAGGAGAAGGGTGTGATGCCCAAACCTTCTGCTCCAGCACATCCCTTGGGGGAAAATCTGAGATGGCAGCATGGCTCTGGAATAAAGAGAAGCCTTCTTTTTGAGGGCTTTTAATAGAAATGACAATTAAAAATGGCCACAGGAAGAAATTTGTCCTCTTGCTACTTTTTTTCTACTCACTTTCTCTCTCCCAATCTGCTCTGCAATATGAAAAGCTGCTGCATGTTGGTATGTGCAATAGGCTCCATAAAGCTGTGGGCTATCCTGAGCTGTGGGAAAACTTGGAGAGCCACAGCCTGGGGAACCTGCTGCTCATTAGGGAATTTCTTCCGCTGTTCAACCTTTTTGGCCAATTTCACCATATTTTCCTTCTGTAGTTTTGTATAATTTTTTTAAATCATCCTGCCTGGAAACTCTGGAAGGACAAGGCTGGACAAAACAGTCTGTTGTCGTCAGGGCTGGGCATCCCAGTGAGAGTTTGCACTGAGAGGCATGTCCTGAATTGTTGGATTTGCTCTTTTTGCACAGAGCAGTGTAAGGCCAAGGCCTGAATATGAAGCAGATATATGGGAGGTGGAGTTCAAATATTCACCCAAAAATGGCTGTAAAGTCACAGACTCCTGAGCCGTGTTCTGGGTCTGCCTTTCAGTGTGTGCTGGGAGTTTACGAGATGGTACTGGGGTATCCTCTCAGACACCATTGTTCACTTCCTAGACATGGACTCCTTTCCCTGATAAACCACCAGCAGCAGCTCCCAATCCAGCTGGGAGCCGTGGATTTGTTCAAGCAGAGCAGTACCTGGGCACTGACTGTGAGTGTACAAACTGAATTCCAGTGAGAGGGAGCCCAGCTGATGTAAAATTACCCCTTGAGCTGTAAATCTCACCTCAGCTGGAGATCTACACCCTTTAGTAGGAGCACTGGCTTTTCCAAAAGCACTTACACCCATCTTGGATTTAGGTCTAATGCAGATCTTTGCTTGAGGTGTATCTTGAATATGAAGAATCAGAAATTAGCTCTGCCACTAAGTTGGATGTGGCAGTGCTGCTGCTGCTGGGTGTTTGTGTGATGAATTAACCTGGCTAATGTAGCTCCACTGCAATGCTGTCTCACAGCCTTTATGGGTATAAACACACTTATAAATGTGGCAGCCAACTGCATAAATCTTCAGACGTGTTTGCATCTGGCTACCCTTGGATATCCAGATCTAATTATCTTCAGATAATTGAAAATAATATATCAATATGCTGTAATATGAATTAAAAAAAGGACAGGAGTTTTGGAAGCCTCAAACCCATCTGTTGTGTAGTGATGGATGCACGTGCTCCACGTTGGGTGAGCTTTGCATCCCTGGGGAATGATGCATCGAGTTTCCCATGGAACAGCTCCCCTGGCCCAAAAAATGGTGGCTATGTCTTCTCTCTTTTGTGTGTCAGGAATATGTGATTTTGTTGTCAGCACATTTTTTGTAATGAAAAGCAAATGGTATCCAATATGTCTTGGAGAAAACGTGCAAAAAACAGCAAAATTACATGTTGTTAAAAAGAAAAAAAAAAAAAATCTGTAACTTGTTTGTTGTCAATAGAGCTCTTAATGACAGGGTAGGAGTGAAGAGCACCCAGTGATCACTGCCTGTGTGCAGTGATACATGTGGGGCTGCAATCCATGTGTGTGTTTAAAAACTATACCATGAAAAATTAAATTTCAAACCTTGGTTATGCGTCTGCAACGTTTCACGGAGTTGAGAGTGTGAGGGCTTGGGTCTGTAAAAGATGGGAGAATTGAGAATCCCTGGCTTGTGTTTTCAGACAGAATCCACAGACAGTTCCCTGAATTACTGCTCTGCAATCTGCTGGAATTTTAAGTTCAGATATGGGGAGTAATGTCCTAAATCATAAGTCTGAACAGGAAAAAAGTCAAACAAACAAAAAAAAAAAATCAGTGTATTAAGTGTATATGTCTGTGTAGAATAGGTCCAGGAAGAGCCTTCCCTGGTTTTTTGCAGTATTCCATTAACTTTGTCTGAAAAAAATAGCCACTGCATAGAATTTCTCCTCAGCCTGGAGCTGGTTTTAAGTGCCCATGTTATTCAGTGTAACTTGGAAAATGGATTTTGTTTCAAAAGCTGTCTCATTCCGTGAAAGATTATGAATGGTTTGCTATTCCTGATGCCAGTAGAATTGATTGTTCTTGCTTTGAAATCAGCTAGAAGACATCTGGGGGAAAATCTCAGTATTTCTGAAACCCACAGCAGCATTCCCATTGCCTTCACAAATGTCTGATTCTTCCCAAATATGAAAACTCCCTGCTCAAGTGAACATATTTTACACAAAGATCTACTCATAATAAACCATGTTCATGGAGTGAATTTTTTCAGAGAGTGAATAAAAAAAGGGAATGCATACTTTAAAGGAAGCTTGTGGACCTTGATTGAATGACTGTCCATAAATATTTGATGCCAATATTTGTCCTGCTCTTGCAGAGACTCTTTAAGAGTTTTTCCTCTCTGATTTTCCCCTGACTATTCTGTTCTCCTTTCTTCTCCCCATCTGCTCATCTCTGTTCCAGATGTGGAAATGTTCCTCCCAAAAGTGGAGCTTCCTTTAAAAATAGTGATAGTTTAAAAAAAATAGTAATTAAGAATCTGTAGGCTGGTTATAGGAACAGGTTTTTAATAGAAGCTCTGTATCTGCCCTCTACCACCTTGTGCACATAATACTGATACTTCTCAGTCAAGCCAAGTTTTGGAGAATCACAAAACTTTCCATGTCCCCCACACATCTGCAAGTTCCTTGAGGTTTTATTGATTCTGTGTTGATAAAAATATTTGGGCTGTGAAGATTTCTCTCCTCATCCCTGCTGGAAGCCAACACGTCACCCCCACAATAAATTCCACTGGGAGGGTCCAGTCCAGCTCACCTTGGCTTCTGTGCACTAAGGCTTTTCTGGTTCTCTCTAAAATAACTGGAATTTTCTATACAGTGTTATCTTGAGAGGCAAAAACCAGGAAATGAACAATTGCCTAGTTGTAGTTAAATTTTTTTTAGCTGTAGAACAACAGTGAAGGGGAAACTACTGGGGTGTAGTTTCTGCCTCACAGCTCCCATTAAGCCAAAAGAGATGCACACCTAACAGCCCCTTCCCTGGGAATCTGGATACACTGTACTTTAATATAGTATCTTAATTCTGTATTTATTTAAATAGCTTTTTGGCATCAAAGGCTTGCCATTGCATAAATTCTGGGGGAAGTCAGAGCTTTTTTGGTGAGAGCAGCTCACGTTGAAGTGTTTAATGTTTTTAGCAAGACGTTGTTACAGTTGGTGGCCTTCCCAATCAAGAATGACATTAACGAGGGAACTGGTCTTAAGGATGAGTGCCATTTCCCAGTGAACTGAGTGACATCCATGCTCGTTCTCATTTCAAATGTACAAATGCAAAAACGTGAAAATTAATTCAGAATATCTTTGTGATAATTTTCGAATAATTAAAAACTCTGTCATAGGCACTCTTTCATTTCTCCATTCTACCCCTATGACCACTTTCTTTTCCATGGTAAATTGTAGAGCGACCTTAATCTGTGATACTGAAAGAATAGACTTTTAAATCAAAATAAGCGTAAGGGGGGGGGGAAAGGGAGCATATTAATTGCTCCTTCTTCCTACACAGTTTTTTTCCTTCTCTTTCCTTCAGGCATTCCTTGCATAAAAATATCCATTCACCAACTGTTCACCAACTGTTCCTCTGCTCATTGCCCTACCTTAGATTTCATTTTAAGACACCAGTGAATATTTGCTCTTCAGCCTCACTGTCTTTGAAGTTTTCTGCAGGCTTTTAAAGGTAGCAATTGGAGGATTTACCAAACAGTGACTGAGTAAATGAGCATTTCCTGCAAGGGGCTGAGGTGTTGTTAAACCTGGGCTTTTAGGAAACTGGGACTGGAAGCATCTCCCTGATGGACTGGAGTGCCGGCAGCGTTCCTCGCTCCGGCTGAATTCCTCTCACTCCTACCCTACAACTTCGGACACTTCCCAGCCACAGCCTTCACCGTCATGAGATCACGTGGTGATTTTCAGACTTGGGATTTTGGGAGGGGAGCATGGGAGACACAGGAGGAGAGGAGATGCTACTTTGACACTGTGACAGTGTCAAATATTGGCTGTCGTGTTCACCCCGTGGCTTTCAGTGGGGTTTCTGCTGTCACAGAAATCACAGAATGGTTTCGGTTGAAAGGGATCTTTAAGATCACCTCATTCCAACACTCTAGACCAGGTTGCTCAGGCCCCCATCCAGCTTGGCCCCATCCAATTCTGTCAATGGTAAAGAGGCAGAAGAGAGGGTTTTTGGGATTTGTGTGGGGCTCTGGCTGCAGCAGCATCTCTGGGAAACCTGGATTGTGCTGGAGCTGCATCAGTGGCCAGGGCAGGCAGCACATCCACCTCACCTGCTTGAGGCAGGAGTGGGACAGGACACGAGGCAAGGACTGGGGGTAGAAGGTGGGAACTCACGGTGGGAACAAACTCCAAATCCCACCCTGTTTATATCCCGGTTTCCCTGTAGCTATTTACATTGTTTTCCCCTTCAGAAATAGAGGAGCAGATTGAAAACCCAGAGTTGCATCTATAACCATTAAAGTGGATGTTCAGCCTCTAACAATGAACTCCTGCAACTGCCTACTGAATTATGCACAAACACACCAATTCCTTGAAGGCTGTGGACACATGTAATAAATGTCTTCTGTTACCAGCCAGGGGGGTTGACTCTGTAGTTTCTTTTCCCATTTCCACATGGTGGACCAGGTGGTCTCTCCTGGAAGGTAGCTGAGATGAACTGGGCATTTGGGAGGCAGCCTTAAGTTATGTTTGCAGAGCTTTCTCTTGAACTTCTAGGGAAAATAGTTATAAAAAGTGAAATACACTGTACACAAACCCTTTTTTCTTTTTTCTGGGGTCCTAGCCTAAAGAACTATGAAGCTATGCAAAGTTTTAGAACTGTGCTTGGAAAAGGAGGGGAAGAGGAGCAGATGCTGGCTGAAATGCCTGCTGCATCATTCCTTTTTTCCTGCCCTTTCATTTTTAGGGGCTCCATCATCATTTAGATGCCTGTGACAGCTTGTCTTCTAATAACAGTATAGCACAGGAGTCGAGTGAGACCTGAGGTCCATCTATTCCAGGATCTTGTCTCTGACAATATTCATTACTGTCTCTTTTTGGGGGAAAGTGTAAGAGCCATGCAGGAGGGACATACGGAATAATGTGATTCCCTGCATGGTCTCCTTGGATCTATAATACTTAGAGGCTGACCTCCCCCCTGAAGCACAGGGGGTTTTGTCCCTTCAGGGTTTTTTCCTGTCATTAATTATGACATTGCTGGACATAAGAGTGGACGTGCTTGTTCTTCCTGTGGATTTTCTCCTCTTCCATCTCTTGAGACATGTGATCTTGCATCTTGTTTGTCTGAGCAGAGCAGGACCTGCTCCTTACAAACCAGGGAATTACAGAGACATTACAAAAGGACAGAGTGCCCTCTGCTCATTATTTTTTATGTCTGATTAGAAAGGACCCAGGTTTTACGATGGAGCCCAGAAGAACTTGCAGGGCAGGTATTTGAATATTTTGTTGTGGCTTTTAGCTCTGTGGATTAGTTTGGCCCATTTCAATGTATTTCCTTATCTCTCTAATGTAGAGGCTTTTATAGAGCCCCTCAAAGGAATATTAATATGCTCCACACAAAGATTATTTTATGTGCAGTATGAAATCCCTTGCACCTCTGCTTTTTCATCCATTGTTTTTAAAGCCCCAATATACAGTGGTAATTTTGGAAAGCACTTAAAAGAATAGGTGGGATTTGCTCATAAATCAGCTGTGCTTTGATCTGTCTGTTTGCTTCCTTAAGACTCTCTAAAAGGTGATAATATTTCCATATTTTTTATTTCCCCCAGCATCTTGATTTCATCAGTGGCATAGGTGTGTAAGAATCCTCAGTTTTTAATAGGCTCAGGTTTCTCTTCTGGTGTTTGCTTCCACCTTTTGATTAGTGATGCTTTGATGTGTCTGTGCTGAGGTTTTGGATGCACCCTCTTCTCTCCCAATGACTCACTGCACTCACTCAAATCCTCCCTGATAAAGTGTGTAAGTGGCAAATGCAGACTCCGTAATGAAATACAGGAAATATTGCTGTAATATTTGAGATGCTTCAATTTGGAGAGCAAGAAGACAGGGTATGGAATTTTGGTTTTATTTATTGTGTTGCTCTTTTTGCTCGTGCCGTGAGCCTGTGACAATAAACTGTGCTGTGCCACTTTGATTTAGAAGAAGCTTTACTTCAGGACTGTAACTGCCCTTTAGTTACCATCAGTTCATTCCCGGCACATGGGAAACCATTCCCATATTTTTTTCCTTTGTCCTTGTTGGTGCTTTCCTGTGTGGCATTCTCTCTACTCGTATGGTCTCTGACCTCAGTGATGCACAAGTCACTTCTAAGTCAAGCTACAGATGAGCCCTGCTCTCAACAGCTGCAGAAAATATTACTTGCTGCCCGAGCTGTTTGATGCTGTACTCCCCGGGGAGAGACGTTTGTTTTCCAAAACAAGGGAAAAAACCTTGCTGCGAACAAAAGAGATAAAATATTAAGTATCATTTTGGCACTGACAAAGAATAAAAATAATTTAAGCCTGGCCATGAATGACTTCAGCAGAGCATAGATCATTTTCAGGTGGAGTGTGTGCTCTGCGATTCAAAGCACAGCTGAATGCTCAAGCGTTTTTTCATTTCAAAATGCATCAAATGTAGTTTTATTATTTTTTTAACCAGAAAACCATGCTAAACAGTACATTTTCTAAGGCTGCTGTTGGCTTTTAATGGCGAGTCAATTTGTCCTTTATCAGAATAGCAACACATGGCTGAACCAACATAAACTCCGTCGACTGTCTCGAGCACGTTGCTGGGCTGCTGGCGTTTGAGTTGAATTGTGGGGAGGTGATAAGGATGCAGCCACCGTTTCATCCAGGTTCCCATTATGGAGCTGGATTGCAGCAACATCCCTCCTTGCCTGCGCTATTCCCTCGTAGCCTAAAAGTAAAATCGTGTTTCAACTGCGGCTGGCTGGATCCTCGCGGGCGAGCGGCGTCCTTACAGATAACCCTGGCAAAACCCAGCGGGTCCTTTGGAGATAGAAGCCCTCCATGCTGGTGCTTTAATTGTTGCTTTCCACTTGTTATTTAACGTTCCTGCTCCCCTCCTTGCAGCCCATCCAGTTTCTGAGTTGCATCACGTACGGCTCAAAGCCGATGATGGGTCCTGCCAGCCCCACGGCTCTCCCAGGTCTAGCCGCAGACACGGTGCGAACGTCGCCCCAGGGAACGTAAGATGCTCCGGATTCATCGCCTAGCTCCGGGATGCCATCTGCAGTTCCCAACACTCCCTGCCCTTTCAGGGCAGCCACACTTCCAGCATGGAAAGTTAATCGTAGCTGTCTCAAACTTTTCTTTCCGGAGTCGGGAATTCGTTACCGCGGCCCACAGGGTTCAGCGTTTTGGCTCGGAGCTCTTTTGATAAATCAGTTACGGACTTTCTTCAGTAGTTGTTTGCAAAGTAAGAAAGTTTGGTGCCAAATGGGGAGAAGATTTCAGAACAGATACGTGACAAGATACATGAGGACCCAATGCAAATATGGATTATGCCTTCTCTGGCTGTTGACGTTGCCTTGAAATTGTGATTCTTCCTGATTTTTGATTGTTTAAAGGCTGCACTGACATGAAATTCACTTGATTAGATTTCACTGCAGCTTGCATGTTTTGGAAGTTTTATTTTGAGCCAACACTCATGTGCAGAGTGCCTCTTGAGTTATCTGGCCATCAGCTTCTTTGTGGCCAGTCCAGAAAGAGATGTGCCAGGTCACCACATTGATTTATTTACAGTGGTAGGGCATCATTTTACTGCTTTTTTGGGTTTGCTTCTCATTTCCTTCCGAATTCTGTTAATATTCACTTTCGTGAGTGCAACAGAAAACCAGACAATGATCTTAATGACAGTGAAACTCTAACAGTGATACACTTGCAGAGCAAGGTGATTTGAGTGCAGTAGGGTAGGCAATTACTGCTGCATTAACAAATCCACATCACATTAATGACGGAGTGCCAGGCTCTGGTTTACTTTTGTCTTGCGTGCAGGAAGGGATCATTAGAGTCCCATGAATAATAGAAACCAGAGAAGGAAAAAAAAACCTATTAGGGTGTTTTATCTGTCTTTCTGCAGTTGTGCTCTTTTTTCTGACAAAATGTCTGTGTTAGTATTCCTGAATAACTCTCAGTGGGAAATGTGATCTGAGCGCTGTTGGGATCAGTGGCAGGACTCCCACTGGTTTCAGCGGTGGTTGAATCAGGACTCTAAGAACTTGGAACATGTCTTGGTGGGTGGCTTCTTCCAAGCAGGGTTTTAATCTTTAAATCAGTGGGAGATGGACAGGTCTCCCTGTTCACTGCAGCTGTGGACCATTTGCAGGACCTCAGTAGCTGCTGGGAGATGGAAAGCAGATGCAATGCAAGTGATTCCACACACACTGACTATTGATAACTCAATATTCTTTCACCTTCAGAAAGTACTTTTTGGTCTGTTCTGGTAAAAAATATATTTATTTTAAAATGCTTTTCTGCATGGGTTACAGCTTTATTCCACGGCTGCTGTTTTATTTTTCACATGTGGAGCCCAGGCATCATGGAGAGAAAAGGGTCCAGGATGCAGACAATCTTCCTGTGTGCTGCTGTTCTGTCAGCAACATCCAGAGGTTGTGAAAAAGTATCATAATTTCTGCAATATCTAGAGGAAAAGTTGTTGAAAGTGGCATGATTCTTATTTTTCATCTATGTAACCTTTGGGGAAGGCATGTATGTTTTTGTCATTGGTTTTGCTCTTTGGACCCACTGATCCAGGCCAGGACACAGAGCATGGTTCAGAAACCTGCTCCTTTCAGATAGCTCAGGGAAGGCTGGAATAAATAGGAATATTTTCCACCAGAAAAACCTGTTCACTGGAGGGGACAACACTGGTCTGTCTATTCTGCATGGAAAAAGGCACCTGTGAGTGCTGAGGCATGTGGGAGCTGCAGGAGATGTCTGTGTTGTAGAGATCTGAAGAACTTTTCTTCTTGCCAATGGCTCCTGTGTACAAAAATTATCCACCCACTCAGAGAAAGGTATGGCTTATAAAATTGACAATATAGGGAAGATCAGGTAACCTGAGAGAGGGGACAAGAGATGGTTTCTTTGGTTGACTCTTCAACCCTCACTGATTAGAGATTTTTGCAAGTCTGATTACAGTTCGACTGCAAATCAGCCAAGGTGATGAAAACTTCCCCTGACTTCAAAAATATCCCATAGGCTGAGTGGTTTCTGGTTTTGCCATCCCAGTGGGAATTCCACCCTCCCCACAATGGCTGGTGCAGGGGTGGGGGTGTGGTAGGAGTTTTTACCAAGGTGATAAATGATGGGTAGATGCACCAACAGGATCTTTACGCCTGTCACATGTAAAACATTACAGGCTGTAATATTGCTATTAGGCTTTTTGGCTGAGATCAAGTGCAATGTCAGCTTTGGTTTATGTATCTTCCAAAGCAGCCTCACAACAGACTCAGAGGGTGTGGAAAGGTGCTCTTGGTTTGGATTTCTGCTTTGTTCTTTTAATGGTTTTATCTGGAAATGCAGTTATTGAAGTGAGTATAGTTTATCCTTCATATGCTAATGAATTGACATTTACAAACAACAAACATAAGTGTCAGTAACCTGATCAGGAACTGTAAAATAATTCCTATTTATCTCATCTAGTAATATCTCAAAGAAGGGCCTGGGGGTTCCAGACAGCAATAACATAAATACCAATTTAAGAGGTCTGGTCAATAAAGTGCTCTGCACACACACTCCAAATGTAATTAGTTACTCCATTCTGTTCCCATTGCGTTACCTATGGATTACCTCTATGGATTAAGCCTTCCAGAAATGTTTCTCTCCTGCTGTTTTCCCCTCCCTATAAATCAGAGGGATCAGGAGGCAGATCCCACCTTTGGATTTCCCTTCTGTGAGGGTCCTGAGGCCCTGGCTCAGGGTGCCCAGAGCAGCTGTGGCTGCCCCATCCCTGAAGTGTCCAAGGCCGGGTTGGACAGGGCTTGGAGCAACCTGGGATAGTGGGAGGTGCCCCTGCCCCTAGCAAGGGGTGGAATGAGATGATCTTTAGGGTCTCTTCCAACCCAAACAATCCCATGATTCTATGATTCATTGAAATGTACTTTCTCCTTTTGGTACTGCCACCCCCAGACTAGGGAATTCCCCTTGGGGAAAAGAAAGAGGGATTTTAGTGCACATGAGTACTTCCCTGAGCACTCAGGAGAGAGATATGGATGTCCCATTAGGATATCATAAAAAAATTAGAGTCCTATCAAGATTACTTTGGAACTCTTACTCCATTTAAGAAATGCAGGAACCAATTTCTAGTTGTGTTTCTTGCAGGTTTTCCACCTGGGATGGAGAGTGCCCACCTGGCTTTGTAGTTTGCTGATGGGGAACATGAACCTTCTCCTTCTCCAGCACTGTCAAACTTGGGGATAATTATCAACGGGGGGGGTCCATGTTACATTTCTTCTCAAAGCAGATTTTCAAGCCATGAAATCTGTTATAGTGAGAAGCTAAATCTTGAAGGAGTGGGAAACAAAAGAAGAGATGAAAAGAACAAGTTTGATTTAGCAGAAATAGGTCTTTCAAGTTTTGTTTGCTTACCTTGGCAGACAGGTATGAGCCAAAAATACACTGCAAAAATAATGAGCTAAAAAACAATTCTCCACTGAGGGGAGTAGATGGGTAGGATGGGAATGACAGTCCCCCTTTTCTGAGCTTGGATCCTGGGATGTACTGGTATAGCAGAATTTGTCTGGTAGAATGTTCCCTGCCCATGGCAGGAGGGCTGGAAATAACACATCTTGAAGGTCCCTTCCAACCTGAACCGTTCAGTGAGTCTGTGATTCCACTGCGTAAGTTTGATGTTTGGAAATGGAAAGTTGACAAACTTGGTGTTGGTGTGCTGGCCCAAATCTTCTAGGCCATCTTAACTAATTTTCATTTTATTTTTGCCAAATAAAAATTGGTAAACCATATCCTGTTAAGACCTGTATTTGCATTAGAACGGAAATATTTTGTGAAATTGGTTGAACTTGCCATTATTTAGTTTAAGGAAAATCTAGGGAAAGATGCTATGACATCTAAATAGCTCATCTGAAAGCTTTTATAACAGAAGCTCTTGGTTTTCATGTGCAGTCAAGTCTTCATTTAGAATTGATTTACTTTCATTAGAAGTGTTTTCTAATTTTATGCAAATGAATGACTCAGATAGGGAGCATTTTGCTGATTGTACAAAAAACTCTTTCATGCAGAATTTTCCTGCGCTGAAAATTTCAGTCTGGGTGTGCTCTTAGTGTCTGCTCTCACACCCCTGCTCTGTCCACCAACTCTTTCAATGCCTAAGCCTCGAGGACTTCCACTTGATTTTTAAAAAATTGTTTCTAAACCAAACGGCTCCACAGTGGAGCAATTAGTCCTGGTGTTATGGAAATGCCTCTGCTTGCTTGCTTTCATTTTCCTTCATGTCACCCTAAATATTAGGATGGTTTACAGGCTGGTTTCAAAACAGAGAAACAAAGATGGTAATTTTTTAATTGGTGTGATGAACCTCGTGGTTTTGCTTAGAGAGAAGATGCTTAGGAGGGGAGCTGTGATGGATGGTGTAGTTCCAGATGGTGGAAATAGCTTCCAAAGGGTTGGAAAATAGTATGGAAACATTGGATTTTTACAGGGAATTATTTCAGATCCAGACAATGCATGAGTAATATCTCTCCATCCTCAGCTGTGCTTTGTACATTCCTTCTGTGAAGCCTTTGAGCCCCAAATCCAGGAGGCCTTTGCATGGCGGTCCCGCTCTGCCTAAAGCAACACAAAGCCTCTTGTATTTTTTTTTTTCCCTTTAAGGGCAGCTTTTCCCCTGTACGACCTTCCCAGAGATCCTTTCATTCCCCAGTAGGTTTTAAAAAGTTAATCAGTACCTTGTACAGCTCTCAGTGGTAGAAAGTGCTACAACACAGGCTATTTGTTCCTAAATCTCCCCTCGATACAAGCAGTGGCCAGCAACACACACCCTCATCCGCACACACACACACACACTCTTACACCTTCTTTGGCTGACCTGGTTATTCCTGTGTTCCCATCAGCCTGCTAGGGCTGTTCAGTTTAACCAGCTGCATGCACTAAATAATAGAAACATTTAATGTTTTGCCGCTCGAGTGCTCCCCAACAACAGTTTGGAGCGGTCTGGTCCCAGCGGAGCGTGGCTGCGGAGCGGCTGGATGACAGCCCTGCTTCCTCCCAGCCATTTCCAGGGCTTTGGCTGCAGCCAGGTGGAAGGAGGGAAGGAACATTTGCTATTTTCTGAACACTCTGGGTGCAAACAGGAGCAGAGTGTGTGTGTGAGTGTGTTTACACTTCATGCAAATTTAGATGTTCCTACAGTGGCACAAACCTCTTGCTGCTGCCGGAGAAGCTCTCAGAAGTTGTTTTCCTCTGTTGTTAAATTTAATTTCAATGTTTTCCCGTGTCACAGAATGTGTTCTCTGCCTTCCTGCTGGGGAAGACCTTCCCGTGCAGTGCTGGCTGGATGCGGGCATCCCAGGGGAAGGCAGAGCTGCAAATCAGCCACGTATCCTCTGACAGATTTTATAAAGAGAGCACAAGCCTCGTTCCTCCACCCCCCTCTCTCTCCTTCCCTTCGCCTTGGACAATGCATTTTCCAAACATAGATGATTTCCCTTGATTTATCTCTAAGCCTAAAGACCCACGTGGTCAAGTTCTTAAAAAATCCAAAATATCCAACCAAAGAATATGGCAAACCCCTGTGAATTCCTGCCCAGTGATCCAGCCATTCCCAACAACCTTCATTTAATGCACCCTTCAGCCATTCCTGGACAGATCCAGTCTCTTGGAAACTAAGTCAGGGTGACTCAAGTGTGGTCCAGGGGGTCCCTCTTAATCTGGTGGCAGCTTGCTGAGCCCCTGTGACCCCATGACTTCACTGGAAAAGGGGGAGCAACCCTGCAGAGGGGTTGGTGGTCTTGCCTTGCCCCAGCAGAGCTGCCACTGTCTGTGGGATGGCTCGCGTGGTTCCATGGATTTGGAGAGGCTGCAGGAGCAGAAGCAGTGAATTGCTGCAGGTGAGAGGGCTGTGGAGGGGGGATGCTCCCAAAGAACTCGTGGTACAAAGTGCTGTCACCAAATGAAGCCAACACTGAACTGCTCGGCAGGAGCTCCCTCCAAATGAAGTGTTCTCTGCTCTTTGTCCAGACAGAAAATTGGATAATGTCAGCTCTGTTTTCTGATGAAAATTCATTGTCTGCCAGCTTTCCTGAAAGCCATTGGTAATGCCTGGCCCCAGCCTGCATCAACAGGAGTCCTAAAACAGAGCACATGGCAAAGAGAAGTGGTAAAATCAGAGCTGCTCTCTTCTTGTAGGGGCTATTATTCTCCCTGCCCTCACTGTGGGTGCCTGGTGTGAGTGTGGCAGCTCCTCTCGATAAAGAATGTAGTTTCTCCCAAAAAAAGAGGAATTTATTATTTTTGCTACACGGGAAACCTGACATCTGACAAGTATTTCCTTCTCCCAAGCTCTGTTGTCCTTTTCTGTACATAAATATAGTCCTTGTGCCCTTCCAAACACCCCAGCTTTCCTGAAAACCCCTGTGTTGTAGCCATCAAATTGGCCCATGCATTTTTAATGCAGTCTTATTGACTGGATTCGGGAAGCATAAGGATAAAACAAATCACTGTACTACGAAGGAAAAAGCCATTTGGCCAAGTGCATCTGCTCACCTTTGATTTATTCCAGCAACTTTCTCCTATATTTTCAGTCTATTCCCTCCCCTTAAAAATAATCTATTAGTCTTCTTGTATTTTGGCATTTGCATCTGCAGTCTGCTTCTGAGCCTATTCCATATTCACATTCCTTTGATATATACATGTGAAATAATGACCCAGAGCTGAAATACTAGCTAAACCTGGTTTCTGATACAATCCCCGTGGTATTTAATTGTACTTTCTTTGGCATCTGAAATGATGGCTTGTGTGATTGCTATCTAAATGCATAGTAGTGTATCTTGGAGGAGCTAATCGTCCTGTCCGAGCTGGAGTGTGAAACCAGGCTGAACAAAGCCCCTCCAGATAAATGAGCTGTGTGCTGTTTGCTCAGCAGTGTGGATAACCTCAGCCTCACAAGTCCTGCCTTGGATAAATGCTGCTGAGGGAATGTAGAAATCCATTCAGATCGGAACGTAAAATTCCAATTCCAAACCTTGGCTGCTTCTCGAAATCCAGGCTGTTCCCTCAGCCATCAGGTTGAGGTGTGCAAACTTCCATCTGGGTGGGAGGAAGGAACCTCTGGAGAGGAGTTCTGTGTGGGTTTTCTGGGTTTGGAAGAGGACTTGCTGTTTCAGTAAGTATTAATCTCCTCTGCCATCTCCAAGCAGGATTCATTAGAACATGATGGAGCGTGGTCCTGAGAGCAGCAGCATGGAGGAGCCATCCAGGGGCACTTCTGGATAAGCCTGAACTTCTGGGATGCCTTTTGGGATATGGACTGGTGTGTTAGCTTTCCACACATTGCTGTTAGGTACTTCATGGCCAGTCCACATCTTCCAGAAGCAAAAACATCAGAGTCACAGAATGACAGGTTGGAAGGGACCTCAAGGATCACCTGGTCCAAATCTCCTTGGCAAAAGCACAGTCTGGACCAGCTCAGCACCCTGCCCAGCTGAATCTTGAAGTGTCCAATTTTGGGGAATCCACCACTTCACTGGGGATATTGTTCCAATGGTTATTCCAATTATACATAATGATTATTCTCGTGGAGATTTTTCCTCTTGTGTCCAGGTGGAATCTCCCCAGGAATAATTTGTACCCATCACCCCATGTCTTGTGAAGAGGGACTCCCTCTCTGTAGCCATCCTTTAAATACTGGAACATGGTGATAAGGTCTCCCCTCAGCCTTCTTTTCTCATGGCTGAACAAACCCAGGTCTCTCAGCCTTCCCTCATATAACAGCTTCCCAGTCCTTGGATCATCTTTGTGGCCCTTCTCTGGA
>VWZP01009377.1:915822-932064 GCA_013396995.1 Dicaeum eximium
ACCAAAACTGAGCACAGTATTCCAGGTGTGTCCTAACAAGGACCACAAGCAGTGAGATAAAATGACTTTACCTCTGCTGGGGATGCCCTTCTTGGTGCAACCCCCCTGTTGGCTCTGTTGGCTACAGCAGCACCCTGATCACTCACACTGACTTGTCCAAATATAGGCAAAAATGAGCTGAGAATGAAAAAAGTAGAGAGGAAAGAATGATCTTATAGAAGTCCAAATGCTCTGACAGCCCTGGTCTTTCCAGTCCCATCCCAATTCCCCTGGAGCAAACAAACCCAGAGCTTCCTGTCTGTCTCTTCCCTAAACTACACACGCTGTGGTGCTTTTCTGCATCGTGCTGCTGCTGGGAGCCTGTGAGGCTGGTGCTCCACATCCTGATATAAATTGTTATCAGCAGCATAATAAAGAGTGATACACAGCGCCGCGCCAGCCCTCGCACGCCGCAAGCTTTTATGTTGCTTGTTTAAATCCACTGACAATATTGCTGCAACTTCACAAGATACTGCTGCTTTTGAGCCTAATGGGAATGATATGGTTTGTTCCCAGCTGCCTTCGGGAGCAGAGCTGTGCTGTGGGATTGGAAAACTGGCTCACAGCCTCACAAGGGTGGTGCTGACCTGGGGATTGGAGCTTCAATGGGAGCAGGCAGGACTGGCAGTGAAAGGAACCTAAAACCCGTTGTAGGGGAGGGTATCATCATGCTGTTGCAATTTGCACTGTGGGAAAGGATAGCTTGTGAAAAGACAGAAAAAAGATTCAGTGGAATGTAAATCCTCCTGCATTAGGATGCATTTTCCCTGAAGCATCCCTTAACCAAATGGGCTGTGAGGTTCCCTTTGTCTCAGGCAGTGTTTTCTGTTTAAGTGATGGATGTTTATTTCTGTGATGTGTCCTTAAAAAAAAAAATAGTGTGTCTGTGTTCAGCATTGACCCAAAGCCAAGAGAGAGAAAGGTTTTGAAGATTTTTGTGTCCAGTATCTTCAGGAAATAATGCTCCTTAAAATATTTCTTGTAATAAGCTTAAGTGGAGAAAATTGAAAAGCATCATTCATACTTTGATGTCCTAAAGTACGAAATCAGAACTGCTTACTAGCAACTAAATTCCATGCCTTGACCATAGAAAGAGGCAAGATTTAGGAACATCCTAAGACCAAATAAAATAGGGTCAGCTTTGTGGGATTCATTGGCACATGGGAGTCATGAGTGCAGGCTCTGAGCTCAGTGTTTCCCTTACAGGCTGGCATTCCACTGAGGGCTGCGGGGCTCATGTTTGGAACACAACCCTCCAGAAGGCTCTGGACCAGCTGCATGGGGAGGCCAGTGGTTAGAAAATGTCCCTAGGACATGGGACACCTCAGTCCCAATCCCTCAAACTACAGCTACCTCTGAGATTCTGGCAAAGGTGCATCTGCAAAGCAGAAATAAAAGCACTCCTGGGTCTCAGTATGGTGCTCTGAGCATTAGAAACACTCCAGACTGGAGTTTCAAAGGTGTTTAGATGCCTGATGATTCAGTTAACAATTTGGAAAATCACTCAGGTGCCCAACTTGGTGGCTTTGCTCAGGGTTTTGTCAGCCAGTATTGGCTGATAGACTCAGATAAATAGACCTGGAGAGATTTTCACTTCATGGCATGAGTTTAGAGGTGGATTTTAAGACTCTTCATCTGCCATGGGAAAAATAAAGTTTGGGAAATAGCTGCAGAGCATAGTTAGACCCCTACTGCAGATTATGAGTATTCTTCATGAAAATTCACATGGAAATGTTGCTCTGAAGAGCCCTGCTTTGGAATCTAAGTACTGACAAGTTCGCCACAGACTGCAGGAAATTTGATATACAAAATCTCTGGCCTGACCTTTGAATGAACTCAGTCCTGAAATATTTAGTTTGTTGTACACAGTCTGCTTTAATTCACATCAGTAGAAAACCTGTGTGCTCCAGAGCAGAGAACCTGGCCAGGTGTGAAGGGCTGCAGATGATGTGTGTCATCACCTCCCCAGCTGAACTCCCTAAGTCTGAGATTGCCTCTTCTTTCCCAAACCAACTGGTTGAGAGGTTGGCTGTGAAGCATTTGAGATTATGTCTGTTTGTGTGTATTTACAGGAAGATTTGAATCAGGCAGAGCTGAGATGGTATCAAGGATGCTCTAAAGCCTTATGGACATGGAAGATTTGGCTGCAGCTTTATCATGAAACTACTGCTAATATATGTGCTACTTGATGCTGAGGAAATGTTCATCTTTTACCAGTCTGTTGACACTTATGGTGTGGTGGGTTTGCCTTCAGCTTCTTCAGGAGGGTGTAGGGGAGGCTTTTTTGGTAACTGTGTTTTGTTTGAATCTTAATATCTGTAAGTGACTATAGGTAATAATCTGGTCTTTATTTGGAATATGTTGCCCAGAGAAGCTGTGGCTGCCCCATCCCTGGTAGTGTCCAAGGCCAGGTTGGACAGGGCTTGGAGCAATCTGGGATAGTAGAAGGTGTCCCTGCCATGGCAGGGGGTTGGAATGAGATGGTCCTGAAGGTCCTGCTCTATGAGTCCATGATTTACACCTCCAAGTCTTGCTTGAATTCCTTCTCCAAAAATATCTGGAGGAAGACAGCACAGTTCTCTTCTTGGGGAGAGAGGAGGTGGATTGGACTATAATTGGAGTATAATTGGCCAAATTTTACCTACAGATTGTGGAGAGGAATAGACTCCCCAGGGATTCAGAGGATGGATCACTGTTCTTTCTCCTCTGAGTAGGAGCAACTGAGCTCCCACGTTCCAGGCCTCCTTCAAGTTCTTTAGCTCAGGAGGCAGGAACTGAGGCCATGGGTTTGGAGAGAATGGCCTTTTTTTTTTTTTACTTTAACAAAATTTGCCTGTGCTTCCCTAGTTGCCTTCTCTGAGTGCTGTAGCACTGAGGGCATGGTACATCAGGCTTTACCACAGGCTGTAAAGGATCCTCAGCATCCCTGGATGCATTTTTATGTACCTTAATCAGCCCTGTACCTGCGCTTTTATTGCTGCAGGATTCTGCTGCTGGAGCAGCGCTTTATTAGTGTTTTATGCAGCACCCTTTACACCTGCTGTGTCTCTGAAGAAAAAGCCTACAGAGGGGTGGCCAGAGCACAGCACTCACCCTGTCCCCCAAAAACCTGGAGAAGCAAGGAATGGGCCACCCCTGTTCTGACTCCCAGGTGTTACTGCATTCATGTTTCTCCTGCATTGATGCAGAGAAGATCAGTGACTTCTCTGATTCCTATCAGGAGCTGGTAAGGACTTGCTGGCCTGTTCTGTACCCCAGAGCCATCCCTCCTCAGAGCCTGCTCTCTGCAGAAGTATTAATGCATCCCCTTTTCTTTATGGCTTTAATTATTGTGTGTGCTGGGCGCAGTGATAAGTGAATATCTCTGTGTTAAACAGCTAATTAATGTTTGGAATTTAGTCTTCTGTTTATTGTAGGGGTTTGCAGGAAACTCTTCTCAGCTGTAATAGAGTCTATGAAATATGTACTGTAGATCCCAAATGTTAGAGACAAAAAGATGAGGTGCTGCTAAGGGCCATCAATGCACATTGACTTCTTTTGGCCCCAGATACATCAAAAAAATGAAGTGAAACCCTTCGCTGGAGGACTGATTGCAGCAGAGGCACCTTCTTTAATCTCCCATGTGCAGGAAGCCTTGTGAGCCAGGAAGGCTATCAAGATACAGTTTTAATTAACATTTGCTTTTTAGATAATGTGCGCAGTTTATTTTGTCAAGAGTTCATTGAATATGAAATTTTTGTAATTAAGATACCTAAACCTGCAATACTTTGTTTTCTGCAGTATTTTTTTTTCTAAAATGGCATAAATTCTGCAGCATTTATTACCCAGTAAACAACTACTGCAAGAAAGATCAATTTCTCCCACTGCTTTTTTTTAATCTGCTTTTAACCTTTTTTTTTGTGCCTTGTTAGGCAGAGTTTTCTTTTCACAAATGTGTTTGAGTAATCACAGAATAAAAATAAAGTAGAGAAGGTATTAAAGTCCCTATTCCTAAGGTAACTAAATATCAGTCTTTTATTAATTTGTTTTAACATGCACATCTGAATGAATTAATCTCTGTATCATCTGAACACCCCACAAAACAATGTAAATCAGTGAGTCATCACAGATGTGATATTTCTCTTTTGTCCTTCAGAAGGAGCCAGACTCTTAAGACATTATGTTTTACATATTTAGAGGTATTACAGGCTTCTTTCAGAGATGTTATCAGCCTTCTGAAAGAGAAATAAGAGAATAGATGTGAAAAAATGTCATTGGTGTAGATGGTGAGCCAAAAGAATTCATAGTTCTTGGATTTTTTTTTTTTATGGTACATAAAAAGAATTTACTGAAAAAAACTTGCTTGTGCTTTATATCTTTCTGTCATGGATCCTTAGGATGAAGCTAGAAAGCTCTAAAACCAAACTGAAATTATTGATGAACAGCAAGCTCTCTACAATCTCAACAGATTTTCATGAGAGAAAACATTGTTAAGATAAGTCAAAACAAAAGGGAGAAAACTGCTCCCATTCTGGTTGTATGGGGAGGGGTTAAGAGGAAGGAGAAGGATAAAGTCACTTTTCAGAGTGATTACAGGGAAAAAATGAGATTCTTCGGAGCACTCAGCCTCTGGTAGGGGAGGGAATATGCAGATCATTGTGGCACTGTGAGTTTATTATTTATTGAGGGACATCCAGATGAGCGCAGGAGGAGTGTGAAATTGAAGAACAAATTAAGGGTAAAAGGTTATTTATTTTCCAGCTAAATCCTCTTTCTTTTGAATATTATTAGTAATTCAATTTTTAGCTAGGAAGCAGCCCAGCCTGAGAAAGCCCCAGAAATGAAGTGCACAAGGTGAGCAGGGTCCCACCTCCCCCCCGTGCCTGTGTGTCAGGGTTTACAGCCCAGGAGAACAACTCACTCGTGAAAATGCAGATTTTCCTGAACTGCTCCAGTTAATTCTCTGCTGTCCAAAGCATAACTGTGAGGAGCATTGAAACCATGCCAGCCTCCCTGTATGCCACAAAAGGGATTGCATAAATCACTCTGCCAGGTAGCCTCTGCTTCCCATGGGCTGGGAAAGAGCTCCAGCTCCTGGTCCCTCTGAGGAATTAATCTGCAGGTGGTGTCTGCACCCAAAATTTGGTGTGGAGATGACTTTTTCTCACAGTTTAGTCCTTACATTTAGCTGCAAGGTAGGGAAATGGTTTGGTCAGGCTCCTCTCCCAGTGAACAAGTGACACAACAAGAGGAAAATGCCTCAGGTTGTGCTGGGATGGTTTAGATTGGATATTTGGGGAACTTTCTTCACCAGAGGGATTGTCAAGCATTGCAGCAGTCCCCATCCCTGGGGGGATTTAAAGGACAGGTAGATGTGGCACTTGGGGATGTGGCTCGCTGGTGACCTCGCAGTGCTGGGGGAACAGCTGGACTCAAGGGGCTTGGGAGTGTTTTCCAGCCCTAATGATAAATGTGGTCTGTTCCCATCAGAGCATTTGTAGTGTTGCTTCCCAGCTGTGAATCAGGACTCTTTGACTCCAATATCAGAAGGTTTATATGATTTATTAAAATGACTCCATTGTTCAGAAGGCTTTTGGGCTACACGAGCCCAACACAGAGCTAACGCCTTCTTCTTCATGGTTAGTACAAGAATGCTAGAAATGCTTACAAAATCAGAGAGATAACAGTTCTCCATTTTATAGGTTGAGAGGAAGAAAACCACATTTCCCCATATTGGGAGACAGGGCAGAAGAATGCATCTGTGTCCTTGAACACACAGCTCAAAGATAAAACGAGCTTCTCCTGGGAAGAAAACCTCAGCAGGCTTTCACCCAGAAAACTCATAAAATGTCTAGGTGACACATTTGCTTCTGTCAAAGTGCCTGGAGGTCCTGGATGAGGTGACAGCCTGGGGGAAGGTCTGTGTGGGACCTCAGCTGTCACCTGCTCAGCTGTGCCTGGCTGCACCGGAGAGCAGCCCCGGTGCTGAAGCTCAGCTTTGCTCAACAGCGAGCTGGAGGAGCAGGGCACTGATTGCATCCTCAGCATCCAGGGAGCCTTGGTGCTAATTAGCAGCAGGGATTGCTGGAGGGCAGGAGGGTGCCCAGGACTTGGGGTGTGTAGCTTGCCCTTCCAGAGCAATAAATCCATATTGGTTAAACTGCCTTTGTTAAGTGTTTGTGGAATCAAAAACCGTGCCTGTGAATTTGTGTGAGGTTAAGTCTGTGTTAGCACATCATCACAGAGAGGGGCAATCCTGCTCAAGCAGATGTTGTGGATACTAAAGCACTGAGACTCTGGGATTGCATCCTTGTGCAAGGAGGGCAGGACATGAGGAACAGGCCTTGCCAGGGATGCAAAGCACTGCAGGGAATGGTGAGGATGGGCCATGAGTTTATTCCAAATAATGCCAAAACTTGAGTGAGGCTCCACAAATGCGAATCTAAGCTGCCCACAAAAAGGATACAGGAATTATTCCTCTGCTGTTGGAATGACAGCTAACAAGGCAATAAACAGGTGGAGAATATACATGGCTTTAAATGACCATCATCTCTTACACTCAGAAAATAATGTAATCTCCTCACAGCTTCCATATCCCTGAAGCATGTGCGAATCATTAGCTGTTATGATGTACATAACTACCCTTTCATTTTGAGGCCTTTTCTTCATTCATTTTCTTCATTACACAACACAAAAGATCTCAAACTACATGCTGGTTTAGGCCAAAGAAAAAATGCTACTAAGAACAAAAGAAAATCTATCATTTTGTTTGCTGCTTAGGAAAGCTGCTAATACAAATCCTCAATGCCTCTGCCAGCTACTTCTGTAATTCTGTCCTTTATGCTCCTACTTTGCCTATAATTTCACAATCCCATTCAATTCTTTTTAATCTGTATTAGATGTGTTTACATTTAGTTCCATTACAGGCTCTTAAGGAGTTTGCTGGGGTTTTCCACGCTGCATGGAACAGAGATAGGTGTGCCCGTGCTTCATCTAAAAGTAGGATGAGGCAAGTCTCAGAAGAAGGAGAAGGTGGATGGGTTGTAAGCTAATGGGTTAGTAATGACACCAGGCTGGGCCGTGTCTCTGTCCTGTTCAGAGCCTTTGTAGCTCCATCTGGGGAATTGTACAAGATGGGTTTGCTGAGCCACAAACACACCCAGCACATTGGAGCCAAAAATGAAAACCCAGGATAAAAGAAGCAGTGTATTAGTTCAGAGACAGCTGCAATACAAAGATTTCAGAAAACTGTATTTTGGAGAATTGTGAAAGTTTTGGGAGGTAAAGTGGGATGGCTGGAAGGGATTTATGAATAATCAGCGATGCTGTGCCTCAAAGAGGGACTGCTCAGAAACTGGGGCTAAAAGCGTGTGTTGAAAGTCCAGAGTAGAGAAAGAAGAATACAGAGCTGAGTTAAATGTGAAAGAACAAAGATAAGCTGGAGTTTGAGTCAGCAAAAAAAGAAGAAAAAGAAACTTCCTTAGAAATAATCTATAAAGCAGAAGGAAGTTCAAGGTGGAGAGCAGGCCTATAACAAATTACGAGAAGGGTCTGTTTAATAGGAATTCAAATGGCTACGGTGCTAAAAAACTTTCTGAACATTTCTGTAGTGAAAAGAAAGATTAGTTTCTGGCCCCAGAGAATTAGTATTGATCATCATTTGGTTTTGATGGGGCCATATTTTGCCCAGTAGTTCTGAAGGGGTGTTTTGTGTATTACCTCTGCCATCCAAAAATATCCTAGGAAGCCTGTGGATAATAAATGTGGATGTAAGTGATGAAGGGTGGGGAGAAGCACAGTGAGAGCCCTCAGATCCTTGCAGCTGAGGAAGGCCAGGTGCTGTGGAGTTCCAGAGCCAAGGAGTTAAACTGGTGACTCAGCAGTGGAAGAGCTGATGGGCTCCTCTAACATTTAGAGGTGCAAATGTTACAAGCCTTGATCTAATTAGCACCTTCTGAAGTAGGAGCAGGGGCAAGCCATGGGATGTGTGCCTGGCTGAAGTGATGGAGAGTGTCTAGGAGGGTGCCAAAAGTGTGACAATATGTCCAAGTTGGCATTAAGTGGGATTTTCAGCAGAAGGATGTAAGACAGCACCCTTGGGCTGGACGTGCCTGTAGCAGCCACACACCCTCCACTGACTTTTTTCTCCCTCTCTTGTTTCTTCTTTAATGTAGAAAGAAATCCTTTTCTGCCATTTGAAAGAAAACTTTAAAGACAGACACTCTGATGTTGGTCTTCTGCAGAGGAATGAACTTCACCTGCAGGGATTTAATTAGCAGTCTCTGGGTAAACAAAAGGAGCGAATTACAGTAAAGGGGAGCTGATAAAATTGGAGGAATCATGGGTTACCTGGTGGAAGGCTAATAGACTATCAGTTTGAAAACAGTATGTAAAGTGATTCTGGCAGTTCCATTTGAAAAGTATCTTCTATCATCAGTGAAATAAATGGAGCTAAAATCAGTGGTGTTGGAAGGCTAATGAAACGGAGTGCAGCAAGGAATACAAATTTACAAAGAGTAAATCCCGCTAAGAAAGTGTTCTGTGCCTTCAAACAGAATCACTGCCTCTTTTGGCAGCAGGTAATGTAATTAATGTCATAAATTTGGATTTTTCCAAAGCATTTGGTGTCGCATTTCAAGAAATCTATTTGACAAATGAGTTTAGCGAGGGCTGCAGTGTGAAGCACAGCCAGGAGACCGCGCAGCAGAAGCTGAATGATGGATAGCCAAGGATTGCAGGCAGCAGAGGCACCTAATGGGCTTTTCTGGGAAAGGTGTTAGGTCCAGTTTTAGTTAACCTCTTCATTAATGAGCTGGGAGAGAGAGTGTAAGCGTGCAAATTAATGATCTCGGTTCGAGAAGATCTGCAGATAATAAAGGAGAGGAAAATAAAGAACGTGGGCAAAAAGATAACAAACTGCCTTCACCTTGAAAATACAAATGCAGGTGTTCCTGGAGCTCAGCAGAGCTGCGTGGGAGCACAGCTGGCGCTGGAAGAACAGCCTGGGAGAGCAATAGAAGGGACAATTTAGATGTAAGTTGGCGATGAACTATGAAAATATGAAAAATAAATTTAAAATTGGGGTGCATTTGACAGCATTTCATCATAGTGAAGAGGATGTGGTGGCGTGGCTCACATCTCTCAGGACATTGGATAGTCAGATGGGAGGAAGTATTAAAATATACACTGTGAAAAATATTCTTATATTGGCAGGTGGATGGTTGAAGTGATATACTGGTGTTTTACCTGTATCCAGAGTCAAGAAACAAGTAGTTTTAGCCTGGATTTGTTATGCCATAAAGCCACACAAAATGCAGACTGGGACGTAAATCACACAGATGATAAAAGAGGTGAAAAGGAAGAGGAACAAGTGCAAAGCCTGATGCTTGGTACATGCAGTTTCCAGTCCTTGTGAGTGATTTTTTTTCTCTTCATAGAGAGTTTATTCATACGTGATCTGCACTTTCTGAGTGGCTTCCCAGCTGATGAGCACTGTGATGTGACATCTGAAGGATTTGGGAATAAGGGAAAAAAACCTACAAACAACAATAGGAAAAAACCACTTAAATTTAGGAAAAAAAAAAAAAAAGAGATCAAATGCAGGGTAACAATATTCTGGGGTGATTTCAGTCAGCTTGCAAACCCTCTTTGTGTGATTGCAGAGGGTGCAGATTCCTGTGAAACAGGTGCCTCATTAAATTAGGCTTATGTTCGGGAAGGCTCGAGAGCGATTTTTTTTTTTGGAAGGAGTAGAGATAAATGGATATAACAGTCCTGGGCAATTGTTAGTTCAGAGCAACCATCAAAGCCCCCAAAATGTTATTTTTAGTTGGAGATAGCTGATGACAGAGAACTGAGCGAACCCAGGCCATTCTGGGTTTCTGTGATTCTATGATTCCAGTCAAATTCATATATAAACTCTCCTTACTGGTTTCAGTCTAACACCTGTAACTTAGACTTTATGAGAATTTAGACTGTTTGAAATTGCATTTAGTATTTCCCTCAATTTGGCAAACAACACAGGTCTGCTTTAGTCTGTAAGTGCTGGTGAATTGTTCAGTCTTCATAATTTATGACACGCTAATTGCTCCTTAGGTCTCCTAGCATTGCTCCTGTCCCTTCCTTGGAGTTTTCCTTGAATTTGAGTGGCTTTTTAAGGCAGGACACATAGCATGCAGTAATTTCCAAGCAATTTGAGGCATTTCTCAGTGACCCAGGCTTGTCACAACTGTACTTTGCAGGTTTTGTTTGCTCTTTTTCCATGCTGGTCTCCAACATGTGTAGGGCATTTTCCCATGCCAAGGAAAGCCCTGAACTCGTGTTGTATTTACAGGAAGAGTTCATGGTGGCAGGCAGGGCTGAGCCTGGTCCCACATTTCCTTTTGCAGGAGCTCCTGCCTCATTCTGTGCTGCCACTCTTTCCTGGGGGACACCAGGAAAGCTCTGCTGCCTCTTCCAGCTTCACATCCATCGTGCTCCTCTGGCACCTGCCCCTTGGGCTATCCCTAAGGAACAGCATCCATCACAGGGTGCATCCCAGTGGGACTTTCTTTGTCAGCTCTCTGTTATTTCTCCCATTTTCACTCTTTTTCTTGCAGAGCAGGAAAAACCTTTTCAAAACATGATGGAAGGGGACTGCCATGGCACTAGTGAGAGAGAACATTTTGGAATCCCTCCTGGGAAGAGGACAGTGGGAACTCACAGGAGGATAAGTGATATTTGCTTCCTCAGCATTATTTCCATGGCTGCTGGGGGCAGTTTGCACGAGGCAGGTGCAGTTTCCCAGCCCTGGAATGCAGAGTGCTGAGATACATTTTCTGTAGCTCCTTGTTTGATCTTTTTTCTTTTCAAGTCCAACCTGCTGCTGCATTCACTTGTCATCATCCAGTCTTGTGTGCCCATTCACAGGGCCTGGTCTTGTCCTGCCATTTACAGACCTGCAGCCCTCTCTATAGGCACCTTTAGTGTGTGAATGAAAACAGCCCTTATAGGATGCATCATGATTAGGTTCGAGTGTTCAGTGTGTGGTAAACCTTTATCCATGCATTAGGGAATTCTTTGTTGCATATGAATCACTTACCTGAGCAACTGATGCAGAATACTTTTTAAATTAAAGAACACGAATGGAAGTTTTTCCAGTGCCTTTCTCCATAAATTAGATGGTTTTGTACATGTGTGCTACTGAGCAGGAAACCAAAGGGGTGATTTATGAGTGGTAGTAATAGTTAATTCTTTTAAAAGCACTATAAACCCACATGCTCCAGCTCACATGGCAAAGCTCAGGTGACATAAAATCAGAAGGATCAGTCTGTTATGGACAAGATATTCCATATGAGATGGGGAGTTTGTGCATCCTCCAGAGCGCTTTGCTGTGCCAAAGCAGCTCCTGTCTCCTGAATGTGTAGTTGTCTCATTATTCCTATTTAGTGAAGGCCAGAGAGTGTTAGAATTTATGGCCTGGAGAAGAGAAGGCTTTGGGGTGACCTAATTGCAGCCTTCCAGTGTCTGAAGGGAGCTGGCCAGAAAGGTGGAGAGATGATTTACACGGGCCTGGAGTGACAGGACAAGGGGGAATGGCTTCAGACTGAAAGAGAGTAGGTTTGGGCTGGGGATCAGGATGAAGTTTTTCCCTGTGAGGGTGGGCAGGCCCTGGCTCAGGTTACCCAGAGAAGCTGTGGCTGCCCCTGGATCCCTGGAAGTGTCCAAGGCCAGGTTGGATGGGGCTTGGAGCAATCTGGGATAGTGGAAGTTGTCCCTGCCCATGGCAGAGGGGTGGAACAAGGTGATCCCATCCCACCCAGGCTGTTCTGTGACTCCGTTCCAATTTTCTGTGACTGTTTTTATCGTGTTTGCCATTCAGCTGAACGCCCTGTGGAGGGGGACAAAAAGTGGCTCCTCTGTTGCAGCCAGTGTCACACAGGCCATGCCAACCTGTCCCAGTGCTGAGCTACCCAGAGATCAGCCTGTTCCTGGTGGGAAATCATGGATGCCTTGGCCCAGGGAGCTGGGATCCTTTGCAGTCGGATACGCTTTGTACTACTAAACTGAAGATTGTGTGAAATCAATTGGGAGGGGGGGGAAAAAAATCAATGCCTGGTTTTTCAGGATGAAAAGGCAAGATAGCTGCACAATTAAACACTGGAACACATTTTCCACACTCTTCCTGTCATGTTCTCCTGATTCCATGTCTTGGCTGTTCATCAGAAATAATTAAACTCTCTCCCATGGGCAACAATTACTTGCTTAAAATATTTGAGTAAAAAGAATGCATTTATAATTACCTACCCTTTTTGAAGGTGAAAATGGAGATTATCTTTTGATGAAATAAATGTATGTGGGGAGGCTTCCTAAGGAGCAGAGCACTGCATGCTGTGGCAGTGGGGATGGTGTTTGGCATGGGATGCAATGTGCTCTGTGGTGTATCCCAAACTCTGGTGTGTGTTAGCTCAGCTTGAAAGAACTGAAAGAAAAACCTGAAAAGGTTTTGATTTCAGAGTTAGGTCCAAGTCTGAGCCCCTGCCCATGAGTAAGAGGTGTTTATTCTGGCAAATCTGCATATGGACTTGACATTTTTAAGCAGCAGGAACGAAGCAGGAAACATATCCAATTTGTACCTATCAAATATGGCCCTTTTATTTAGTCACACCATGTCTTCCCTTTTCATGCTAAGAGTTGTCTTTATTCCTTTTGACTCTTGCTCTCAAGGGACTTGGAGCTTTGAAAGTGTTTTATGTTTCAGAGCAGCCTTTTTTCCCCCTCAGATTTGTTTACTGATCCATCCTTGGTAAGACCTTTTAGTGAATGTGATAGGAAGGTTATTAAAAATAAAATATTCATCAGGAAATCAGCCATAAATATGTGGGCTGGTTAAAATTCAGTTCCTAATTCTTTCAACCTTGACATAATTTTGCTTTTTACTTAAGATCTGTGTATACAAATTTCTGAGCTAATTTATTTTATCAACTTCTGCTTATTTCAATTGTTCCTACGACTCGCTCTTGTCTGCAACGTCAAATAACATGACAATGGTAAAAATGACAATGACAAATGGAGGGTTGTGACAGATTGGCGGAATTTGAATGTCTCTTACTGAGAAAAATGTTTCAGGAGTGCCATTAATTGCTTTCACAGCAGTGACTTATGTTTGTGCATCTTGTCTGTCACTTGGTGCCTGTTCCTGCTCTTCCCATGTGGAGGGGTGACAACTCCTTCCTTTCATGGAACAATGGTGCAGGGAAGGCAGGGAGTGCAGGAGAGGGATATGGGAGGGAAAGCACAGAAAGGTGGTCCTGTGCAGAGGTGGGAGCTGGATTTAGCTGGATTAATAAGTGATTATTGTATATCTGCTGGGTCACACCATTTCCATTGCACCATTCCCACTGAAGCCATTGATAATGCTCGTTCTGGTGATTTTGTTCTTCATTTTCTAGTTCAGTTCTCTTACTTCCTCCCACAGGCTCTTCCTCTTCTCCTTTCAGCATCCTTCTGTTTTCCCCCACTGCTGTTCCTGCTGCAGCTCTGGGTGCTCACACTGGGGGGGTTGTTCACTCAGATCTTCAATCCTGATACAGGGGAGAATTATTCATCCCCTCCAACGCTCCTTTTCCCATTTCCCCTCTGGATTCCGGGGCCTTGGCTGCCAGGCAGGGTAGAACCTTGCTCCATCTGCACCATTTTCATGTGGCTTATTTATGGATTTTAGGCTTTTTTTTTTTAATTAGAGCAAAATCCTTTGGACACGTTGCTTTGCAAATCAGTGACTGCAGCCACCAGTGGTCTGTCAGTTCACAGGATGCGTGAGAATTGTAAAAGGTCAAGCAGGAACCTGAAACATCAGAGAGCTCCCAGCCTCCAGGGTCTCCTCAAATCCTGGGTGCTGATGGCACGCAAGGGAAGGGCAAGTGCTGGACACAAGGACAGGCTGTACCCCCAAAGGTTCTTTGGGGGGTCCCCTGGTCCTCACTGGTAGAGGTGGGGGGGAAAAGAGCCACCACTGAATCCATCAGTGTGAGGAGCACTGCTGGGACAGGAATGATCTCAGCATTTAATTTGAAGTTTCATTTTCAGAGCCATTCAGATCACCTCCTCAGGGGGACCAACTTATCTGGGAGCCTGAGGAACATCTTTAATCTTGGTAATGTTTATTTTATTAAAAAAGAAATAAGAGGTGACCCTGAAAGGGCGGGAGTAACACATAGGGTATTCATTTCTGAGCCTCTCCTGAAGCACTGTTCTTCAGAAACAGGAATTTCCCAATTTGGTTTCTGACCCATGTGTGTCCCTTACCCTTCTGCAAGGTTTCAGTGTGCTTAGGAACGAGAATATGATTATTTCATTTTATTGCATGCGGGTTCTCTCTGACTCCTTCTCTTCAAATTTCCAGGTTAAATAACCAGAAGGTATCAAAGGGCAGGTTTGGAAATGCATGCACTCAATTGCTCAGCCATCAGTCTTAGTTGAAACCATGATTATGCTTTAGAGCAGAGATTGATTTTCTTCCCTGACCGTGGTGTCTTTGGGCAGAGGAGAAGATGCTCATGAGCCCGTGTGAACTCTTGCTCTCACCTTCAATGGAGGTGAGCTCTTTTTAAGTGCCACAGACACTTGTTGGGTCAGGAAAATCCATTCAGAGGCCTAAAGAGCCAAGGCTTGGAGTAAAATCTCCTTTTTGATAAATCCACCTCTTCTCTCTTTTTTCCTCCAAAAGGTCAAAGCTAATGATTTCCCCCATGGTTGGCTCAATGGGAAGTAAAGTGCAGAGAATCAGAGTTTGGTTACTACTACTTTGTGTATCAATATGGGGAATAAACCTAAATAGGTTTCCTTGCAGGCTGGCACCTGGAGAATAGAAATCAGGGAGCAATTTGCTAGTCTTGGTGTATTTGTGAATGTGCATTTCTGCTTGATGGCAAACATTAAATCAGCCTCGGAGTCAGTCACTCACCATAAACCTTCCCTATCCTCATATGCACAGAGATGTATTTGTATCCCAGTAGAGAATGGGTTTTGAATTAGCCTTAACCAGGCAGTGTCTCAGTTTTGCTCATGATCTGCAAAAAGAGAGAGAGAACAGCTCTCAGGGAAGTGAATATTATGAAATTTGATAGACAATGAGCAATTGAAATGTGAGGGTAGTAATGGATTTGCTTTCCCACTTACCTGTAATAAAAGTACAGGGAAAGCAAAGATTTTCTTTCTCCTTTTAACTTAAATGGGGGCATTTCTCATATATCTCTTCTTGCTGCAAAAGATTGTTTGGGTTTTTCTTTTCCCCATTAAAATATAAAGCTATATTTCTTCTTTACAGGTGCTCCCTTCTGAAGGAGGTTGTTTTAAAACCCAACAATTCAGGGATGGGAATATGCTAAGAGCTAACGTTATTTTTCCTGATTTGTATGTGGGGTTTTTTCACATCCAAACTGGTTTTGATCCCAGTTGGGGGTAGTAATTCTTAAAATTTGGGTGTTTTAGCTGATTTGAATGAGGTTATCCAAGAGAGTTTAACTCACAGCATCTGTACCTTGGAAAATGTACGGACAGGGGATGTTTGTCTCTTAAAAGAGTGAAGCCACTTTTTTTTTGGCTGAAAACAAACTCAGGGCTTTCCTTCTGATACAGAAGAAGGTTGTCTTTGTTTCTCAGATCAAAGTGTGATCCTGTCGTTGAGCCTGTAAAATGCCCAGCGCCTCCCCCTCCTCCCCTGGATCCTGTAATGCATTGATTCATCAAAATCAATCGCACTTTCATGAATTAGTCATCGGGTTCCTCGCTGCATCTGGACAAATTATGTCCCTCTTCCTGCACGCCGATATCTCAGCTCTGGTCTCTGAAGCAAATGATGCTGAGTGCCTCGTTAATAGGCCAGGCTGCCTGTGATGCAGAGCTGGCTGACAGCAAACAAACACTTTTTGTGGGATTCGGTTTGATCACCGGCACGCATCACCCCAGACGTCTCTGACCGAGGGACTTGTTGCCTTCCAGTAGAGAGAGGAGTTTTCCCAGGCAAAAAATGTTCCAGTATGGATTAAATGGCAGGGTTAGCACAGTGGGGAGCACAGCTGGGTCTGTCCACATGGGCCAGCCCTGGACCCACATCCCTGCAAGGCTCCTGCCAGACTCTTGGATACCTCTTGCTCAAACAATTGGAACAGCAGTCCATGACTGTTGAGGTTTTTTGTGGGTTTTGGTTTTTTTTTTTGGTTTGGTTGTTTTTTTTGGTTTTTT